>JACXGI010005376.1:10446-21289 GCA_016801175.1 Esox masquinongy | reverse complement strand
GGCAAACACATGTTCCTGGTGCAACGTTCTTAATGAGCAGGTTTTCAGGCAAGTCTTTGAGTGTTCAAAAATTGCATAGTTGATAAGAATTTTAAGAATTGATTGAGGACAATTATCAGTGTGGATTTAAAAAGCTGATTTGGTTATTTGATTAGTTGGAAAGTAGAAATCATCACGCCGATCAATGTGAATGTGAGACCATATTAGCGGATTTATAGTTGTTATCTACTAACACAAAACTACAAAAGAGGATATTTTGACATGAGCATAGCACAGTTTCAAACAAGTTTCCTATGTTTTGTTAGAATTTTTGGGGTGGCTATTTTGGTTCAATGTGAACCATTTCATACACTTCTGAATTTTATAAACCACTTGCCAAACCTCTTCAGGCTCTCTTTTTGATTTTGCAATGGACATTAACTTCTGTCTTGGATGGGTTTTGGAGAAAGAAAAAAATACAACTTCTTAACTTGCCAGACGATCACATGCTGCGTTTGAGTCAGCAAACCTATGGCAGTGAAGAACAGTAGTCTCTTTGGAAATATAAATTGACCTCTTGCTAATGGCATACCAAAGAAATCAATTGTCTAGTATATCTAATTCTGGGCACGGTGGCACTTGAAATGTGTCTTAAGGCTGTTTGAGGATAAAGGGACTTTTGAACACAGAGTTCTTTGAAATTAACAAGCTTCTCAAAATACCTTCTGAACTCACATCTCTGGCTTATGTCATCCTATAGACAAGTCATTATGTTAATTTCATGGTTTGAAAGCATTTCTTCACTACACGTTTAAAGATTCAAATGTTTTGGTCATAGGCAAGCCTTAAGGCACAATGAGAAATATTATCTAAAATACACAGACACTTTTTGTTCTAAATATATAAGGCGGGCGCTGGACTTCTGGATATGGTATTTTTCTTTTTGTCTGTGTCATACCATTTAGCCCTGAGGGCAGACATTTATGAAGGTCAGTCTTTCAGGGGTTGATTTGCATAATGTTTCGTGTCAAAACTGCAGTGGCAGTTTCCCGTTCTCTTACAGGGGCTCTATATGGGAACCGGAACTTGGGATAAGTAATTGTAAGACAGTTCCCTGACCCACTGAGCAGACCGATAGGGGGCTGAATTCCACTCGGCAAGCAACAGAGTAAGTTACAGTACTGAATAAAACAATTTAAGTACTTGTCAAAATGGTGGGAAAGAAGATGAAGCTCTCTTTCTTTGAAAGGTTGGTTCTTCTCTGAATTCTAAACCCTTTCAGGAAGAACTATTTCCGTCTGCCAGAGATGCCCATATTTGATATAATACAGGCTCAATTCAAACCCCTATTGTACTATCTATTCATATCAAACTTAGTTCATGAAGCACTTTTTACATGACCAATTGTCTGAAAGTGCTTATACACACAGCCAGCCTAAAACTACAAAGAGCAAGCAACTAGATTTAAACAAGTATTCAATAACATATTGGTTTTGAGTCCATACTGTGAAACAAGATTCCCTCCAGGGGATACTGTACATTTAGAATAAGATCTATACTCAGAGTCAGAAGTCAAAAGTACCACTGAAGATCAGATTAACGTCAGTCCACCCTGTGCTTGTCATCAATGGGGCTCATCATTATACTACATTCTGCATGGAATTTTTATACTTTCCTCTGTTGTCCTGCAGGCATTTACACTGACTAAAATCAACTTTCACTCATTGGTTATTTTAACTTGTTCAATTCATTCATTTTAACTTGTCCACATAGTTCTGTCAATGGGGGAGACTGGGATCCCTTCCCACTCATACAGAAGCCAGAGAGGAAGAGGAAGGAAGGTGACGTTGCTAAGTGACTGGCCTTCAACACTAGAAGCCTCTCCTTCCTACTGGCCTCTCAACAAACACAGCCAAGCTCAAATCAGAATAGACAAGGGCTCCCAAACAAGTTAAAGATTTCATTATTCACTTTTATCAACAACATTTCCTGTTGAACCGTCCAAACACGGGAGGGAGGCTTTAGTTTGCTTTCTCCTCTGAGTCTTTAGAGAACACTGCATCTTCATGTAAACCTGCTTTCATAGAGTAGCTCAATGAGAGCTTTGTTTTTGGCACCATTTAATCCTTTCTACATGCTTCTAATCAATGGATACTTAGCGAACTAAGGGAAAAAAAAGACTCAGTGACAAAACTGACCTGGTCCCTATTTAACACATCAGAAAGCTGTTGGCTTGAGATTTGGACATCACGCTATGTCATTCTCCTCCATTTGGCACAGATACTGTCTTAGCACAATTCAGACGGTTATAAATACTGGCAATATGACAATGATCCAATTACATTAAACCTATGAATAAATAGTTATTTGATGAAAATAGCAGCAAGAATTTTCTGTACGCTAGCCTTAGAGAAGCACTTGGACATGGCCGGTGAATGCTGGTATTCAGGCTGCACTTAGAGCACAAACAACCATGTCGATGCATGAAGGAATGTTAACATCAGACTGTCCTGAGAAGAACCATATGGAGTGTGATGTAAACAAACACAGAACAAGGAAGCCTAAGAATTAGGAACCTCCCACAATGCATTTCACAACAAGGGCATGTGATAACAGTGATGAATACTGTCCAAGTTAAAGCTGTGGCGCGGCAGACGGAGGGCAACGTTTCACCTCACTTTTTATTACAATGTTGGGGTGATACGTTGAATGTATTACCGCTGTTACACCGGGTTGAAAACCTAAATTGATCTCAAACAATTAACTTCCTGGACTTCAACATCCTGATCTGAATATTATTTTCCTTGAAGGTCAACGTTTGTTTCACAAATATCTGATTGATAACCTCTCTTCAGACTTAATTAAAGGAAAGGAAAGGCTACCTCACGGAGTAATGGGGAGTTTATCATTGACCTTCTGACTGGGCTATTGGCCTCTATTGCCCATGTCATCGCCTTCATCAGAAACACCATTGTACTGGGGTTGACACAATTTGCCACTGCCTTTAATGACCATTACTCTCTTTTCAAAGAAACAGAGGAAATGGCTTATCGCTAGTGGACTGATCGAGTGATTTGAATCTGTTCTCATTACTGGGGACGTTCAGAGTGGTCGTCTGGTGCACTCTGCTTTGTAGGGCCAAATGCAGAGAATTACACTGTCATAATGGAGTTATTGCATTGTGGGATGTTTTCAGAGGTGCAATGAAATGGGCCTGAGAAATCCGTTTCATGGTCCTTATGGGTTGTGTTGCATTGTAGAGTTAGAGGGGTAGTAAGGAGAATAACAGGCTTGTTGAAAGGCTGTTGAACCGAGAACTTTGTGTTATGTTCTCTTCACAACTGCAAGGACACTCAAGAAGTTGTTTATGAAATTGTCTTCTCTTTGAAATGTTGAAAAACATAAATGGGCAATGTCAGATTTCAACCGTCAGTTTATGACTTGATACAATCTGGCCCTGGTATCAATAAGTAATGGGTTGGCTCACGTAAATACTGGAAAACATACTTCTTCTCCTTCACCACAGTAGTTTACCATACTATCATGGATGTATATCTTGTGTAAACTGTAGCTTTAATTATATGAATTGTATAATAACTTGAAAGACTGGCCTCTAATTGCATGACTATCCCTGCAATGAACCGAGACGCAGTCATTTGGGAGAGCTGCTAATTGCAAATAAAATTCCATTTTATGTATGCGAATGAGTTTCTACTGGTATGTTTATCAATATTTAACTTGACCATTCTCCTGAGACTTCATTGATCTGCTTCGTTCACTGCATACACTTGGCATGGTTTCATTGTAGTTCTGAGCACGCCTCTAGAACTCTGCTAAGGGAGACAGCTTTTGACTCATCGAGTGAGCATGACATGTTCAGGAAAATGCCAGAAAGGCTTTTGTCAAATAAAACTGCAGAAATGTTTATTAAAGCAGGCAAGACCGTGCACAGTGGTATACACACCATTTCATCAGAGCGAACAAACCCAGTAAGCTGTCAGAGACCAGATGTTAGAACTGAATCATATTTCCTCACAGAATCACTCTCCATCTGTAAGTCTTCTTTTGCAGGGTTTCATTTATAGAGAGGATCAAAAAGAAAATAGGAACTCTATTGATATGCTTGTATTCTCCTCTGAGGTGGTGTGCAGATTCTCCAAACAAAAGTGGTGATGTTGATCTTAATAAATCCACTAAAGAGGTGTGAGCAATATGAAATTCATACATTTTGTCCAGATGAAGAATTTCAAATAGGGTTTGGATATAAACGGCAGGGGGAAAGGCGTTGTTCCCACGCATTATTTTTGTGACAGTAACCATGTTCACATGTTTTTCCTGAACGGTATTCTTGTATGTAAAGTAATGTCAAAAAACACAACAGGTGGAAAAAGAACATACGCTGTAAATGAGATTTTGTTGACTGTCAATTTGCTTGTTTGACATGGCGGAGTGTTTTTGTGTCTCTAAATTATGAGGAGGTAGTAAAAATGTCCACGCGGATATTGATCAGGGGTAAAAGTATCGTGATTTTCTTACAAGTATGGAACATGTAGACAAGTGCATAATTTTACTTTATTGCTGTTAATCATAGAATGACATGAAAACTGGTCTGTCATAAATTACATTGGCCTCTAATCCCAATTCATTTTGTAGCGTCTGATCTCCTTAGGGAGTATTTACCATAAATGTTATCATCACCATGTAGTGGCTCATAAACACAACTAGTCATGATGTTTTTCTCTGATTGTCAAACAATCCCTTCAAGTGGTGCTTCTGTTGGCTACCTGCACATGTTTGTTTAATTTCAGTGATACTCCTACGCAGGAAAACACATTGTGAACCAGCAGTTTAATGAACGGAAAAATTTGCCTGTTACCGGAGACCAGAAACTGTTAAGGCCTTTTGGCTGTTGTCATTGGGACCACAACACTTTTAGCCTGAATTATTGCATCCACTGCTGTATGAACATGTCTCTTATACTTACCCCCAGCCTTGGCAAAGGTTTGATGTTTCAGAGGTTTTCTGAAAATGGGCAGCCAGGATAGGACAGAGAAGCGCTTTGACTGTGCTGAGCAGAGATCAGAGTTGTCAGAACAAAGAAATTGGGTAGGTATGTAGGGTTTGAGCATCGCCTATAGGTAGGGAGGGTTAGTTCCCCTTGCTACTCTAGACATGCACTATGGTGTTGTAGTGGAGGGAATCTCCAACTGAAAGTCAGCAAAGGAAGCAGGGTGGGAGATCTTAGGAAGGCTGAACAACAAGCGGGCTGGGGCATTCTGGATAAGATGTGAGGGTTTAATATGGCATGAGCAGGGAACCATACCGGCAGTGATTAGATAACAAGGGCCTGGAATTGTATCTGCGCTGCTTTCTGTATGGAGTAAGATTGTACTCTACAGTTGTTGTGGAGCATTATCCTGCAGGAGCTAGCGTTGATGTTTGTCCAGGGTGTTGTCTAGGGTCACCCCAAGATTCTTTGCCACCTGGGGGAGGGGGGCAGTCAAACGTCATTCATGTTAAATGACGTTTGACTACCATTTGACAAATAAAAAGTTGAATTGCTCATATCCATAATAATCTCAATGTATCGGCAGAGTTTAAAATATAATGGAAAGACTTAACAATAAAAATGTTTATTACCTGAAAACTTAAAGAGAGAAAACATACAGTTGTGTTCAAAAGTTTGCATACCCTTGGAGAGTTGGTAAGATACGCACCATTTGTAAAGAAAACAAGAGTGAGAAGGCAAAACACATGTCTTTCATTTCTTATGGGATTCATATTCAACTGTAGGTTATAGGAGAATGGCACAATCATAAAACAAAACATGGCAACAAAGAAAAAAATTAACTGACCCCAGTTCAAAAGTCTGCATACCCTTAGTTCTTAATACTGTGTATTTCCCCCTTTAGCATCAATGACAGCGTGCAGTCTTATGTAATAGTTGTCTATGAGGCCCTGTATTCTTGCAGGTGGTAGAGCTGCCCATTCGACTTGGCAAAATGCCTCCAGGTCATGCAAAGTCTTTGGTCATCTTGCATGATCTCCCCAGAGTGGCTCGATGATATTAAGGTCAAGAGACTGTGATGGCCACTCCAGAACCTTCACCTTTTTCTGCTGTAACCACTGGAGGGTCAACTTGGCCTTGTGCATAGGGTCATTGTCGTGCTGGAAAGTGCGCAGCTTTCGTGCAGAAGAATGCAAATTGTCTGCCAGTATTTTCTGTTAACATGCTGCATTCATCTTGGCATCAATTTTCACAAGATTCCCCGTGCCTTTAGAGCTCACACACCCCCAAAACATCAGTGAGCCACCACCATGCTTCACAGTGGAGTTAGTACTCTGTTCACTATAGGCCTTGTTGACCCCTCTCCAAACATAGCGCTTATGGTTGTGACCATAAAGCTCTATTTTGGTCTCGTCACTCCAAATTACAGTGTGCCAGAAGCTGTGAGGCGTGTCAAGGTGTTGTCGGGCATATTGTAACCAAGCTTTTTTGTGGCATTGGCGCAGTAAATGCTTCTTTCTGGCATGTCGACCATGCAGCTCCTTTTTGTTCAAGTATCGTCGTATTGTGCTCCTTGAAACCACCACACCATCTTTTTCCAGGGCAGCCTGTATTTCTCCTGAGGTTACCTGTGGGTTTTTCTTTGTATCCCAAACAATTCTTTTGGCAGTTTTGGCTGAAATCTTTCTTGGTCTACCTGACCTTGGCTTGGTATCAAGAGATCCCCGAATTTTCCACTTTTGAATAAGTGATTGAACAGTACTGACTGGCATTTGCAAGACTTTGGATATCTTTTTATATCCTTTTCCATTGTTATAAAGTTCCGTTACCTTGTCCATTCTTTCCTGCTCCCCATGGCTCAATATTTAGCCTGCTCAGTGCATCCACGTGAGAGTTAACAAACTCATTGACTAATTATACATGGACACTAATTGCAATTTAAAAAGCCACAGGTGTGGGAAATTAACATTTAATTTTCACGTGTGTGTCACCTTGTGTGTCAGTAACAAGGCCAAACATTCAAGGGTATGTAAACTTTTGCTGAGGGCCATTTGGGTGATTTCTGTTATCATTATGATTTTAAAAGGAGCCAAGCAATTATGTGATAATGAATGGCATCATATGATCACTATCCTTAAATAAAAGACAGTTTTTTTGCATGATCAGTCATATTTTCAAAATCAATGCCATAATTTCACAATTTCTGCCAGGGTATGCAAACTTATGAGCACAACTGTAACATCAAAACATCAAAAGAGAAGTGGCTTTTATGTGCAATACATCCTCACGTTTTTTCATCCTAAAAAAGTCAGTTTGGTGAAAATGCCACTGGTAAACCCTGGGTAGCTATTTGGTAAAAAAAGAAAACATATAACACCAGGGGTGGGGGTTGGGGGATTATTTAAGGAAGGAAATACATTTTAGACTTTCAATATGTGAACATTTTCTAAATATAAAGTAATAACAATACACACATTATCACCACATTCAAGTTGACTGAAATATTTCTGATTGCATGTTTCATAGGATCAGCTTGTGTGGAGTAATAGAGCACCACATTAATTAGAGTTAGGTCTGGAAATAATTGGACACTGACACAAGTTTTGTTATTTTGTCTGTTCACCAAAATATATTAAAGTTACAGTTAAATAATGAATTAGGGTATTCACATCCAAATTGGAGGAAGGGTTTAGGAATTACAGCTCTTTAATATGTAGCCCCCTTTTTTTCAAGGGACCAATTGGACAATTGACTCAAAAGCTGTTTCATGGACAGGTGTGGACTATTCATACATTATTACTTCATCAATTAAGCAGGTAAAAGGTCTGGAGTTGATTCCAGGTGGCATTTGCATTTAGAAGCTGTTTCTGTGAACCCACAACATGCAGTCAAAGGAGCTCTCAGTGCAAGGGAAACAGGCCATCCTTAGGCTGCAAAAAAAAATGATCAGAGAGATAGCAGAAACATTAGGAGTGGACAAATCAACAGTTTGGTACATTCTGAGAAAATAAGAATGCACTGGTGAGTTCTGCAACACAGAGGCCTGGACATCCACGGAACAGTGGTGGATGACTGTAGGATCCTTTCCATGGTAAAGAAAAACCCCTTCACAACATCGAGCCAAGTGAAGAACACTCTCCAAGAGGTGGGCATATCATTATCCATGTCTACCATAAAGAGAAGACTTCACGAGAGCAAATACAGAGGGCTCACAAGGTGCAAACAATTCATAAGCCTCAAGAATAGAAAGGCCAGATTAGACTTTGCCAAAAAACATCTAAAAATGCCAGCCCAGTTCTGGAACAGCATTCTTTGAACAGATTAAACTAAGATCAACATGTCTTCTCAGATTCAGCCAAATTCAACGAAGTTGATTGGACGCGCTTCACTTTATAGATGGACAATGACCCAAACATACTGTGAAAGCAGCCTAGGAGTTTTTTAAGGCAAAGGAGTTGAATATTCTGCAATGGCTGAGTCAATCATCTGATCTCAACCTGATCGAGCATGCATTTCACTTGCTGAAGAGAAAACCTAAGGCAGAAAGACCCACGAATGACCCACATTGCAATTCCTAAACGTTTCATATGATATTTTTATTCAACCTCTTGAGTTAAAGCTGAAAGTCTACTCTTCAACTGCATCTCAGTTATTTCATTTCAAATCCATTGTGGTGGCATACAGAGACAAAAAAAAATTGTGTCAGTGTGCAAATATTTCCAGACCTAACTGTATGTTTGATTCTGTAGCTCAGAGAGAATTGGCTAAAAAGTCAGTAAGCCAGCTAACAATCCCTTTTGGCCAAGTATACAGTACATACTGGTGAACTCATTCTTGCAAGGTACTTGAGTATAAGAAGTGACTGAAAGGACTACAGTACTTGCCAAAGAAATTGTGAACATGAGTTGCCTTTTCTAAATTATTGTGATGTTTTTGTAAGCATTGTCTCACAGGCATCATTCATAAATCTATATGAAATATTATTTTATCATTCTACAGTGATATTCTAATAGTATTCTAGGTAGCCTAACAACATCAACTGTTGTGTAAAAATGTGGTACAAGGACAGAATACCAGGCCGGGAAGCAGAATGAAAACATATGGCCTTGGTTTGTCCAACTTATATTTTCCCCTGTGCAGTCTTTCATTTTGTTTGTTTAAATCTTCAAGAGAGTGTTGTTCCGTTCAATTTACACGCCAGGTAAACAAACATGTAAACACAATGTACCAAAACAAGGCGTAACACTATCTAAAAAGACTGCTACTTTTTGACAATTTGGATATCAAATGTTTCTAAGTGTTGTTATCATTTTATGCCTTTGAACTCAATACCAGCCTATTTACCTTCAAAAGAAAAGCTTTGCATTATTTCATTTGACATTTTTCTTTTGAAACCATTCACTTTGTTGTCAAGATTGGCCTGAATAGATGATACTTAGTAACTACAAAACTATGAACACCACTTTGTAATATAACTATGATAAAACAATAACACAAAAAGGTCTTAATTTGTCATTTGTCTAGTTGCTGTTGGCTATTTTTTTACATTTCAAAAATTGCAAAGAAAGGTTGCTGAACGTTATTTTAGGCTATGGAGTTTTACAGGTGGAATGAGGTCATCAAGAAACCAGAAGGTCCGTCAAATCAATATGTTTTCTATGAGAGTCCTGAAATGACGCTCAAATGACTGTCTGACATCTGAAAGTCTCTGAAAGAGGAGAAGAACGCAATTCTTAGTGAGAAAAAAAAAGAACTCCCTGTAGGGTTCAATTACATCAAAGAGATAGGGCTGGAATAATATTAACTCCAATCCAAACCCCCATAGCAGCAAAGCAAAAGGGATCTTTTGTTTGACATTGAAAATACACAAATGGCTAAAGTGAGCCCACTCTGCAGTCCTCCAAACACACAACGAAAAAAAACCCCAGATCTGTTTCAGGATGACATGTCATTGGGTTTTATATGATGCCAGTTCGAGGGGACTTCAGACTGTTACAGGCTGACCCAGTGGACAACAGATTCACCAACAGCTCCAACATGAAGGGGGGGGGGGCAGAAGAGAGGCTACAAAGGCACTTTTCCACTAACTCCCTGTAGCTATCTTGTTGGCAGAGTTGATAACATTCCCATGATGCACCATTATTTGTGACCACCGCACCAACATCAGAGGGCTAGTCTGTTGGAGCCAGGACAGAGAGAAATATCTACACAGAAAAAGAGCCCAAGCTTATTATATCTAGTCCCTTTCCCACCCAGGATTATGGAAGCACAACCCTCGCTCTCTCTCCTCTCTGTCAATATGTTCACAAGCCTAAAAGGATCCCTCACTTCTAAACAGAACACAAGAGGCAAAAAGAGAGGCTTTCTAGTCTATAATGAAGACTCAAGTTGCTTCAGATGAGAGGGTGAAAACCCAAAGCTATGGGTCTCATCTTCCTGATGTTTAAAGAACAGATTGTATTTGGTATATATTGTGAGGCTGTGTTCCAAAGTGTGTGTGAGTGTGTGTGTCTCTCCGGTATTATCATTTCTGGATCAGAGGCCTGCATGATCACCAAGCACTTCGCACAAGAGTTTGCCACAACTTTAAAGCATTCCATATTGCTTGATATTTCTAGGAAAGCTTTTGGCTGAAGTGTCCAGTTGAGTGTTTTTGTCAAACTGCTGCAATAAAAATATTTACTCTGAGCTCGGACAGTGATTGACCAAATGCTCTACTGTAAAGACTGACGTCAATGCATGTTTGTGTGCACTTGAGTCAGTTGCTTGCATCCACGTGCTAGTGTGCATGCGTCCCTGTGTGTGTGTGTCCAAGTCTGTGCATGCGTCCCTGTGTGTGTGTGTGTGTGTGTGTGT
>JACXGI010005376.1:0-10346 GCA_016801175.1 Esox masquinongy | reverse complement strand
ACAGCTAGCTGGCGCTCCAAAACGGACTGAAGAACAGAACCTGCAAAATGTTTCTGTACATCAGTGATGCACTTAACTTCCCTGACTATGATTTACTTCCCTAACAATATATTCTCCCACAACTATTGGTTTATATGTATCTATGCGGTTGTTATACATCAACGACTCCTCAGCTCAATGGATGTTTTTTCTTGATGGTCAAATGTGTTTTCTTTATTTGTCAGAAGTATGTACATGACATTATGTATAATTATAAAGTATTCACAAAAGAGGTAAATGTCAGTAATTAGCACACACAATTCAACAACATGCCGAGTAACCATCTTCAAAAAGTTGAACAAATCTATCTGGTGAATCTTTCATTCAGAAGTTTCAATATCACTTTTAAAAATAAGTGATATTGAAGTGTATTATTCAATCCCAGAGCAGTTCAAATGATTTGTTAATGAACATTTGATGGCACTCAATGGTATCTGTATCGTCCAGTCGCACAGAAGACACAGGTTGATCTGTTAGCATGATGGTTCACGCGATTTGCATCTACTCTTTGACGGGATGATTCAGGCTGCAAGGCTCATTGTTAGTGCAGGAACAGACGGGAAAATAAAAACCTCACAATACTACTACAAACTTATACCAATATACAGCTCCGGAAAAAATGAAGAGACCACTGCACCTTTTTCTTTCCTTTCCAAAAAAGTCGAAAAGGAAAGTTTTGAGTGAGGAACAGAAGCGTTCAATTCGCAGTGGTCTCTTCATTTGAACCCTTCTGTTCCTCACTCAAAACCTTCCTTTTCGACTTTTTTGGAAAGGAAACTAAAGGTGCAGTGGTCTCTTCATTTTTTCCGGAGCTGTATTCATAACTTATGGGCACTACATCAATTCACAAATTGTTTAGCAATCTTAGAACATAGTAATATCGCTGTTGCAAATTTTCAATATCTGAGCCCTCTAAGCCCTTCTCCAGAGGACTGAACTGTATAGGGTGCCATTTAGGACGCCAACCTCCCGGGAAGATGAGCGATTGCTGTTCCACGTCCATCTCAGCTGTTAGGAGGCAGATGTCCTGACTAGCAGGGAGATGGAGGATCACCGGAATGTTCCTCCTGCTCTATGCCTATATCTTTAATTTCTTTTAGGCCAATCCTCTCAGTAGCAGCCATTTTGGCCTTTGTATCTCCACTACACACACTTTTTTTGGATACATTTTAAGAAGTCTTTTCCTGTTAATGTACAGGACAGTTGATGTGAAATACAGGTCCAAAGCAGCATGGTGTGTCTTCACTACAAGGTTTAAGTGTAACATTCCAGCAGGTTTGTTCACGGAGTGTGGAAAAAAGGAGAACAACTCATAGAGAATTAGCTGGGTGGAACATTTCAGTGAGTAATGTAGGTGTGGTGAGAAATACCTTGGGCCTATTCAGTTTAGAGTGTCACTTTGCATTGCAGACAAACATGACAAGATTCAGTCTACAACTGACAGATACAAATACCATTTCATGTGCTCACTGATTTGTTTTTGTATCGTACTCAGACCTGTTATCCTAGTATATTTACATGGATAGGTCTCACAACTTCAAAATACTATGTTTTAATCTTAAAAAATAGTATTTTGGAGTTAGAAATTTTGGACTTAGAAATTACACATTAATGAAAAATCAGAGTAGGCCTGCTACAATAAGAAATGCTTTAGTGAGAGAATTCTAAGTGGATCAATCACTACTGGAGATGTTACAAGAATTCTTGGAATCTCTCTATGGAATCCTCTCTGGTCCTACGTGATTACAGGCAGAGAAACTGAATCTTGCATTCGCTCCCCTGAAATGAATATCACACTCCTTACAGATAATTAGTTTCAGAGGTGTGGAATGTAACATTCCCTGTAGAATAAAGAAAGCAGGAAACTAGCATGTATAGAGGGAAACGTCTTTCGTTATGAGTTCCGTCTAATTATTTACAAATGTGGGTGTGGATTCAAAAGTCATCGTAGTTGTGAGCTCATGGCCTCACATTGTGTCCTCCCATATACTGTTGGAAACCGCCAGCACGTAATGTTTATTCAATAGCTACTACATCTTCTGGAATATTCTGGAGGACGACAGAGCTGCGCACCTTAGTATGGCGCAGAACCAACCAACACAAATATGTGATCATTGTGTTCAAGGTGTTTTGTATTATTAATCAAGTGATGAGCCAAGCATGATTTGCACTCTGTTTATTTTTCAACTTCCATATCTGGGTGGTGGAAATCGCAATCATGGCCAGATGACTAAACTTTTCTCTCTGATGTGGTTGAAACATAAAGGGACAGAGGAAACACCTCAGATGTCAACAGAGTAACTAACGAAACCTTGACTTGAGCTGAAACTCGAGGCGAATATGTCATTCCACATTTGATTAAAGGAAAAGGATCTAAACGGTCAGGCCAAAAAGTAATCATGCAAGATATTTGATATTGTGGACGATGGTGTTACCTAAATAAACAGTGTCAAAGTGTTGTCATGGCTACGTAATATCATCGTGTATTTTTGCTGTAGGGTACAAATTTCTAAGGTGTAGCCTACACGTGTTTAGAATTAACAAAATTATTTGGAAATTAGTTTTCAAGGTTTTCTGAATGTATTTGGGGATTTGATGGAAGAAAAGCCTTGGCCTCCGTATTGCAGGATAGATTCAGTTTAAGGAAAAGAATGAGGAACCTGAGGTAATGAACCACCATTGAGATAACTAACCAGGCTATTGACAAAGATAACCTAAATCAAGATACTCAACTCTTTTAGCAGATTATCTTATGGATGATGCACCAACATTCAGTGGTGTAATACAATCTCTAAAGTAAAACTCTTTGTTTAATAATGCTGGGTTTCGACAAAGAACTATGTAAAATTACTTGAATTGCTACGCGGTTACTAACCTGCAACCGCTGTGGGAGACTATGGCTTTGATGAAATATTTATTCAGGTATAAACACTTGGGCATACATCCTACTCTGCATGTAAATATAGACATTGAAATGTATGAGATGGGCATTTACATTCCTTTATTTATTTATTATTATAATTTATTATTTCAACTCCTTGATTTGATATGTATTTTTGTGCCTTGTAAGTTGCATTTGTGGTTATCTATAAGAGTTCAATTATGAGTGTGAAATAGAAAACGCTATCATTCACACGTCATAATGCTGATTCTTTACTTATAAAATGAGCTAGAAGCATCGGTCCTAATTAATCAAATGTGAGTATTTGCAGAGCTAAAAAAATGGTGTCAGTTGTAGGGGTAACTCTTGAAGCCATAATTACATGAAAGTCCATGTAATTTCAACATGTCCTTCTCTTAAAGCAATATTGAGATAGTTCCTTTGAGTTATAAAAATTTATTTTGAACAAAAATGTATGAAATTGTTGTTTATAAATAAATATATATCTACAAGGTCAATAATATAGATTTTTTGCCACAAATAATATATTAGGTTAGTTATAAATTATGTTTTCTTCCAATAAAGAGCAAACTGGAGAATTGTTATATATTTTACCATTTAGTTTTACAAAGTAAATGGATTCAGTGCAGTAGCTGAAGTCATGCTAGTTTACAGGACATAAACTCTATGAATGTAATGTTCTGTTTTCATGTAATGCACAACAAAACCCAATGAGGCACTATTCTGTTCATTTTATTGAAGGGGATGGAATACTTTAGTCTCTCCTGGATTTCTGGTGATTTACTCCATCTTTTTTTTCCCCCCGACAGGAAACAGAACAGGAAATTATATAATTGGCCCGGCACTAAACACTTCTCCCATACCCTACCCAGCTGCTCTTTGCCTGACCCTCACTTATTTCAAACTGACTACTGGGAATCTTAGAATTGGGGGGCACATTTCTTACAAAGGATGTTACGTTTTCTTTCTTTTTTCTCTTGTGGGGGTAGGCAAATATTGGAGAGCAGCTCCTTGTGGAGTGAGGCGAGCTGTGGTATGTTTGAAAGGGCCTATGTGGGGCGCAGGCTAAAAATAAAGCGACAGAAACTCAACAGAATAGTTTTTGAGAGAGTGGGGGAGAGTGAGAGAAAAAGTTGAGTGTTCAGATGACAAAACCTCCTTTATCAGTAACATCTTTTCCCTCCCAACTTCCCCTCTCGCTCTTTAATGGCTTCCCAATTACTCAGACTTCATTTAACAGATCGATGGGATGACAATGGCCTGAAATGGAGGAACTGCTTCATGTAGTTTAACGGTATCGTCCCCTAAACCAAGGTCTTAAGGAAGCTCACTGAGACATCTGCTTATTGTAAAGGATGGATGCTCTTATTGATGTTCAACTATAATTAATAAATGAACAATGTTTATTATAGCTTTGGGGTTGGAATAGTGGCTTTTTACCTCAGAAAATATGGATCTTGAGAAAATCCAACAATAAGAACATGAGTCACAACACTGGCTTGGACATACACTGATCTTTATCTAAAACAAATCAGATCTGGTCTGTCTCAGTAGGCTCCTGCATTACTCTTTATTACTCTATTACCACAGACTAGTGAGGCTAAATGTGGGAAATCCCAAAGCCAAACAGAACTGTTCTATCCCAACCTAATTACAATACATTACATCATGCAACTTCAGAAAACTGAGGTCATATGAAACGCCCTTTAGGGCATCTACAAATTTCCCATAAGCCACTTATACAGCATGCATGATATCCATACTGTTATTATATCCTAGGTCAAAGTTTGCTGCCATATCACTGGTGGTCATACTGTGTTGAGCACATCTACAGGGTGTTGTAGACATACTTACAGTTCTGTATTCATTCTGAAGAGTTACTGATCAATGCTTTCTTGTAACCTGAGGGTAGATCAGTCGACATAATGGACTGGCTTTCTCTCACTGCTATGTGCACAGATATATAATGCCCTTCGAATATCATGTCTTTCTGTTCTAAGGTTGGTGTCATTGCTTACACAACTAACTACTGAGTCAAAGGGAGGGGTTGTTGAGCTGGTTTGATTTGATGGGTCCAGATACGGTGATTCCTTTCCTGTCTCATTGTGCTTGAGGCCGATACACAAATGTTTGGGTTATACACAGACTAAACACATTACGTTAAATGACACACCTGCTATTTATCTGATACAGGGGGACTCGGTGACCAACCAACCAAGGACCACATCCTGTCACTCCCTGTCCACATGAAGGTATTCACTGGTCCATTAGCTTTCGGCTACAAATAGCTGTTGGAGTAACCTTTCAGGGTGAGTTGGGTGTAAACAATTTAATGTCGTTTTATTGTACAGAAAATGTACATTTGTTGCAGGTATCGTGAGATCAGGGCATTTGAACAAAGGGACTCAATGAGTACTGTTTAAAGTTCAAAGTTCAACTGAATAAAGAGAAGTGAGCAAATTAACGGTAACAGATGCCTGGATGTCTGGCCTCTGTTTATTCCGAAAGGAGTCGTGCATCCTTGTGTTTGGGAATGATTGCATTGTACCGGCCGAGAAACTCACATTCGTTTTTCTTGGCAATGACCCTACATTTCTAGGGGTTTGGACTACTGTTTAGCCTTAGCAATAACAATGCATTGTTCCCTGTAAACCTCATTCCTACCTCAGGTTTTATCTAAAAGTGAGGTCACTGCTGTACTGGTAGGATATTCCGAAGGCTTTATATAGACAACAGTGTCCTATTTATGGCTTTCAGAATTTACAGGGTAAATCCTGACAGATTTAAACTCCCCTCATATGGCACACGATGGAGATGTTGCCATTATCAGTCTAATTCAGTCCAAGCTGCGACAACTAAATGTAGCTACACAGACTAAAACTTAGCATTAATATGGGAATACTGGTGATACTAAACCTTACAAACAACAAAAGCTGAGCATCAAATTACATTAAAAAAAATATATTTTTTGTTTCCCTTGTCGAAGACCAACAAACCAACAGTCAAATTAAGTAGTTAACAAATAGTCAACATGGCATTTGGCATTTCGATAAGCCCTCCTCGCTTAGGTTTGTTAAAAGAGGGTTGGGTAAACTGTGGTGTGTTCCGGGACAAATAACAACTTTTCTTTAAGCAAGGCTGAGGAGGTTTATAGCTGCTTTCAACAGAACCTCACAACAGAAGAGAGTTGTTTCTCAGCGGACTGCAGATTCTTCCTCTGCTCTGACACCACCACCAGCCTCTCTTCCTTCACTAATCGCCTGGGTGAAGCGGCCTCAGAACAAAAGTCTGCTGAAGGGGGATTCCTCTCCAAATGTCAGGATCAGGATCTGGACTCCTCCATCTCCAGTCCTGTGACTAACTCCACTGTCCCTGCTCACGCTGTTTTTATATCGTACAAAGAAAAACGACTCCAGCGTTTTCACATTCTTCTGGGTTTTATTTTATTATTTGCAGGAGGGAATCCTTACGCACTTTGCTGGCATTACAACACAACTACACGTCTCTCCATTTGATGTCTCATTCTGTTTGCTAGAAAGAGGAAGTGGTAGGGGTGGGATATTCCCTTTAGTACAGTATGTTTCATGGGGTGCATCATGTTGTGCTACATCCGCATCTCCCCATATGTTTCCCTGTCTTCAATTCAGTCCCCCTGCTGATTGACAAATACTCCCTAGTCTCTCCCCTGTGGTGTCCACAGTGTGCTCCAATGACTATCACTGCCTCACTGCCAAGCCTCTCGCTGATTCTCTGTTCTACTATCTGTATAGAACACAGCATTTAATATATGGCTTCCTGAGATTTTGTTTGCAGCTGTGCAGGTTTTTCGGGAAATGTCCCCAAGGGTTTCCTAATTAATTTGGTGACGCTCTAGCTTCATCTCATTTCACAATTCACAGAGAGGTATGCGAAATACTGTCGTTTTCTATCTGCTAGTGTGATGATAACGTGATTGCTCGCAAATACGCTGCCTGAGAAAAAGTTTGATTGTGTTCATTATGTATTTTTTGCACTGTAATTTTAGAAAATGTCCTCAGAAGTGGATGTGATGTCATCCCTTTCTGTTAAATATCTGTGTGTGTGAGAAGAAGCGCAACATTGCAACAATTCTATGCTTCCACCAGACTTCCAGAAACGCTTGTGAAGGAGTCTGCACAGATCAAACCATGGTTTAGGATTTAACAAGTCAATGGAAGAAATGAAAAATTTAATCAAAATGCAAACCAAGATTGAAGCTAATGCCTTATCTAGCTAAAGCCGTCATTGCTACAACCATGTGAAAGTGAAGAACTGACACTTTTTTGTCTGAAACAACTTTACATTTAAGTGGTGGCTTTGATTTGATGGGCTTGAAAGGCAAACTTAAAAATAGCAGTACATGACAGGTGGAAATTGTGGGTTGCTATGTGGCTAAGTCTTTGCTCAGCTAACGTGTGTTTTGCTTGAGACCGAGAGACATTTCATAAATAAATTACTTTTTGACTTTACTGACTCCAGCAGCGTATCATCTTAAACATCCTCACGCTACCATAACAACAGCATTAGCTCAAAGTACAGTTGCCCTTGCGGTGTGGGATCAGAAACACACAACAAAGGGTAGGCTAAATAGCAAACAGGACAAGGTGACCCTGTGTGATAATCGGTGGAAACTGAAGAAATTACAAGAAAATTTTTGTTTTGTTTTATATATACTATGTATATATACATAGTATATGTACTATATGTACTATGTACATATGTATATATGTACTATGTACATATATGCATATGTACTATGTATATATGTATATAACACACATATATATATATATATATATATATATATATATATATATATGTTATAGATTATACATAGTATACATAATATATATAAAACAAAACAAAAGCTTTCTTGTAATTTCTTTAATTCTACTGATATGTCTAATCATGTCAGTAGAACAATGTCTGGATTGGGCCTCTAAAAAAGTAATGCCTCTAATATAACAATGTAGGTTTTGAATGCTTGCTGATGATAAATAAAATATATAATTTTCTCAAAATTATTTAATATAGATGTTATAGCGCAAAAGAACTGTCTTCTCTTGACAAAACTTACAAATCAAACAAAAAACAAACAAAAGCATAATATCATGATTGCTCACCGTGTGCCACACAATTCTTTCTTTATATACATGATTCTGCATTCAGCTACACAAATGCAAATCAGAATCGAGAGTTCCTTTCTTAAGACCAAATGAACAACCCAAATTCTTTGACTTTAGTCTATTGCATGTCACAGAAAATCATTCAGTAATTTCTCCATTCACTCCCTGCTAAAAGCTGTTTAAGCCAGGCCTGGGTGGGTGGGAATCATATGAAGGAATTACAGGTTGCCAGTCTGTCCTCAATGTGGGTGGGACCCAGTGTTTTTACCCAGCAGGGCTACTCCATAGCATGACATGACAACCTGTCATTACAGGGCCCTGATCCTTCCTCAACCGCAGCCTGTGAAAGACAAGTGGACTCTAATGTACTCTCTCCCTGCTCATTTCTCTTTGGTCTCTATACTTTGACAACCCTCAGTTCCATTCAGTTGGTGTTAATTGAAAAGGAAAAGGCTGTTGGTCTGCGGAACATCATTTGAATACAAATCTATGTTTTATAAGTGCACCAGCTATTGAGACGTGGGTGTCTTTAAATGTCTATTTTGATGACTTGGCTAAGTATAGCCTGTTAATGTCTATATGTTGTGGTGGAAAATGTGTGAGATAAATCCTTTCTACATGCATTTTCAACTATGTATTCTTTTTATGTAATAGAACTCCTATTTCCAATGTGTTTATATTTCAAAACAAATTTGGAATATAACAACTGAAATGACCAAGCTCTATGTCCAAATTGCCTCTGTCTAAATGATTATGAAATGGACACCGGGCATTAGTTAACATTGGCAAATAGAAAACTGATCATTGTCAAAGCCCAGGGATGACGCTAATTCCAGGGAAAGAGCAGGAGGAAAAGTGAATTCTCTGACCATGTGGTGGCTTGTCGTGTTCTGAGAACCGATATACAGTGAATCATAAAGCATTGCAGAATTGTTGTTCAGATCCAACATAAGCATAAGCCTGGGGGAAAATGCCGAACTGTGCGTGGTAGCTATTCCCCTAACCACCTGCAATGATATCAAGAAAACTGCACAGAATAGTGTTACATCAAGAAGCCCTTTGCTCCTCTAGTCTCCTTTTCCCTGAACCTAATCTGTTGTGTAACAATACATTGACCATACGCTGATCTCTTAGGGTGTATTCTAAACTTACCCTCTCTGACAGAAATTAACGTGTGGAATCAACAAGCAATTGAGGCAGTTTTTTTTTTTTTAATGTAGAACATCTGCCTCAATTACAGACCACTTAGGCTTTAATTTATACAACTTGCCAAACCCTCTGGTCATTTTCCTTGAACCACACCTGCAACAATCATAATAAATGATGAACTGTATTCTCAGCTATTAGATGTTAGATGACAGGTTATATGAGAGGATGACTCTGCTTAGTGTATGTTTTCGATTATAGTGCCTTTAAGAATTCCTCTGGACTGAGTGTTGATCAGTCTTAATTGGATTTAGGTTGGATGTTCTTATTATTCATACATTATACAGCAAAACTTGAATTAAGACAATGACATGTGAATTTCTGGTTTACTCTAAATCCACAGAGGAAAGGATGTCCCTAACTATTCTCCACCTTTTCTTATCAACAATTTTCAAGTTTATTTGGCATGTGTAATTAAATGCATTGGAATTCTTTCCATTCCCGTAGATTTCCTTATTCTTCTCAAGGACAATCCTTTTCTTGAGCGTACACTAGCTATCACAGTTATGGTTCTTCTAGACATAGGCCAACATCTTTGGGTGCACATAGCCATGCTGAGAGGAGGTACAGTGCCTTGCGAAAGTATTCGGCCCCCTTGAACTTTTCAACCTTTTGCCACATTTCAGGCTTCAAACCTAAAGATATAAAACTGTAATTTTTTGTGAAGAATCAACAACAAGTGGGACACAATCATGAAGTGGAACGAAATTTATTGGATATTTCTTTTTTAACAAATAAAAAACTTAAAAATTGGGCATGCAAAATTATTCAGCCCCCTTAAGTTAATACTTTGTAGCACCACCTTTTGCTGCGATTACAGCTGTAAGTCGCTTGGGGTATGTCTCTATCAGTTTTGCACATCAAGAGACTGAAATTTTTGCCCATTCCTCCTTGCAAAACAGCTCGAGCTCAGTGAGGTTGGATGGAGAGCGTTTGTGAACAGCAGTTTTCAGTTCTTTCCACAGATTCTCGATTGGATTCAGGTCTGGACTTTGACTTGGCCATTCTAACACCTGGATATGTTTATTTGTGAACCATTCCATTGTAGATTTTGC
>JACXGI010005375.1:20182-47496 GCA_016801175.1 Esox masquinongy | reverse complement strand
AAAACCCATTGAGTCAATTATGGCTTCAAAGGCTTTTTGAAGAGGGTCATTGGACTTTTCCATATGAATATTGAAATCGCCAAAAATTAGAATACTATCTGCCATGACTACAAGGTTAGACAAGAATTCTGGAAACTCATTGAGGAACATTGTGTATGGCCCGGGGGGCCTGTAAATAGTAGCTATGTAAAACGATTTAACAGCCTGGTTAACTTTCATGAGTAAAACTTCGAAAGAAGGAAAACCAGTGATGTGTTTGAGAGTAAATTTATATTTACTGTCATAAATATTAGCAACACCCCCTCCTTTTCGGGATGCATGGGGGATATGATCACTAGTATAGCCAGGAGGAGAGGCCTCATTTAGGGCAGTAAATTCATCAGGCTTTAGCCAGGTTTCACACAAGCCAATAACATCACAATGCTTAATGGCGTCTAGTGACATTTTACAAGCTAATAAGCTTTTAAAACGGCCAGTGGCAAAAGTCATACAGTGCATAGATACTATTTGTGGTGGAGGTAAACTTAAAAAGAAACGTTACTCAGTTTAGCACAATGGTCAATGGTGTCTAACGAAATATCCAAACTTGGTGTGATGTTAATGCGTGCCAAAATTATATAATGTCAAGAGGCTATACTGACACCCAGCTAATGTGCAGCTCTGTGGTGTAGTGGTTAACGACACAGTCTTTCACGTGGGTGATCCGGGTTCGAATCTTGAGAGGGCAACACTTTCTATTGCGGGCCGGCTGAACTAGACTTGCCTGTTTTCTTGTTTAAAAATTAAAGCAAATTTTTGGTCCATTAAAATAACATCATATTGATTAGTATAATCAATAACATCATATTGACAGTGTAGACATTGTTAATGTTGTAAATGACTATTGTAGCTTAAAACGGCAGATTTTGTAAGGAATATATACATAGGTGTAGTGCGGCCTATTATTAGAAACATCAGTCCTGCATTCCAATGGCATGTTTGCTAGTCCAACACATTTGTGTGTGTTAGCGTTCCAATGGCATGTTGTGTTTGCTAGTCATTTTAAAAGGCTGATTGATCATTAGAAATCCCTTTAGCATAGCTGAAAACTGTTAAAGAAGCAATAAAACTGGCGTTCTTTTGAGTAGTTGAGTATCTGGAGCATCAGCAATTGTGGGTTTGATTACAGGCTTAACATTTATTCCTATAAACAACAGGACAAAAAATACAGCTCACTCAAAACCTTCCTTTTCGACTTTTTTGGAAAGGAAAGGAAAAGGTGCAGTGGTCTCTTAATTTTTTCCGGAGCTGTGTATGTGCACTCTACTGTAATTATTACCCAGAAGAAAATAGGTAATGTTTTGGCAAGGGGAGGGTTTCATAGTGTTTTCAAGTAGGGCAGGGTAGATCCATATACTTTATAAATGTTGAAATTCCAATATTTCTTAGTTGCTTATTTTAACATTGTGTGCCCAATCCTGTATGCATCCCATGTTTGCCATGATTAGCTATTCATGTTTGGTGAGTAATGGCTTGTGGTTTATGCAATATTGTAGAATTGATACCCAGGCCAGGGAGGGCAAAGCTTATTTTGGCCCCCCATATAGAATTTCTGCACTCCCAGTTTTATTTATCCCCAAGCGTCCCTGCTTGTTAACTCGTGCCAAACGTATTGCATAATACTCATGCCGCATTTTGGCTGAAGTGTCTGGGAAAGAGTTTTCTCTGCTGCATAATTATTCTACCCCTACGGTTGCTTCCCACACAGCATTATGTTGCATACATAATTTTGTGCACCAAAAATGAGTGCATGTGATGTTTGCTAGCTAGCAAGTTGCTTGATAAATAAACCAGACAAAGGAACTAAAAATCTCCATAGTAGTAAACCACGGGCAATTATATAAATATCTATGAATTACACACAGGAAGAATGATTCAAAGATGTTTCAGCCTCATTGTGTACCATGAAATATTTGTACCCATGTTAGCTCTCTCTCTCTCTCTCTCTCTCTCTTTCTCAATAATTCAATTTAATATTTGTATGTAATGAAACACATGACTATAACTCCAGTACTCCTTTTTCAATGCTAGATACAGTATTTTGTTTTACATTTTTGTAAAATTAGTCCTGACTGCACTAAACATACAATAATGCAAATATAACAATAGGTAACATTTTGAGACATTAGCAACTAAACACCAAAATCAGTAGGTTGTAACCGAATCATACAATTGTACTGTAGAATTCTAACATTATTGATCCAGCAAATTACATTTCAAAATGTTTAATTCATCCATATGGGGAAAAATGTACGAAAACCTTTCAAAACAAACTTTGATTTGTTAGCATAACTCACTGCCTGTACAAGACTACCATAGCTATCATAATATTCCAAGGGAAATGTACAGATTTACCAATCAAAATTGTAGAAGGATTCCCTTGACCAGACCTACTGACATTTGATAGGAATATAGATGAAAACTGGCAAGTCTTTGAACAGGAATATGATAAATTGATGTGGCACACTACGACAAGATAGCACATACACAAGCATACATTCTCCTCAATCTAGCAGGATCCGAGGCCATACAAGACAGGCAGACTATCACCAACTGCAACAACAGTAGAGGTAAAAGAGAGTGATGCAAAGCATACGAACAACAGTGTCATAACTGTAATAATTGCAACCTTTTCTAGAAATGTTGTAAATCACTTCAACAGATACAAAACAGGCAGGGGCCTAGGACAGCTGTTAATGAACCACAGTCACAGTCATGTGACAGTCATGATTCATTTTTTTGGCATGCTCAAAGTTTATAGCAAACCCATTACTTTTGAATCCTACCACTAGCCACTAGTTATCATCATCAACAAGCCGATCCACACAGCATCAGCATGGCTACAATGGAGGATGTAAAAGCTTCAGAAGTACCTGGCCGACACTCTGTCACAAGCTCCCAGGACGTTCACTCTCCTGCATGCCAACATGGAAGACAACTTTGGCGTAATATCAGTCAGTCACATCTCATCTACTCAGTAGCTCAAGTTCAAACACTATATAAGGGCAAGCAACATTGCCCAAGCATTTGAAACATCTCCCAGGTCTTTCAGAACTTCCTTTAACTATGACATCTTTTGGAAAGTCCGTGACCTCTGCCCCTTCCGTCTTGACGACGTAGATTCACATGACCCTCCCTTACATTAGTTAACTGCACCAGGGTCAGTGTCCTTAAACAGAGGCAAAAAGATGGCAGTTAATCAACCAGTTGGTTCCCTGGAAGTATTACACCATCATCATCAAGTAAACATTGACTAAATGTTTATATTTTTCAGCATTAAATCATGTGTCTGAAGGACATACAACTTCAAGTGGTATATCGAAGTAAGTCTTTGTCTGAATAGATTAAAAACCAGCGCAGTACAAAGGCACATTGTACATTACACTTAACTTGGTGAAATAAGAATTTAAATGAAGCGATGCTGTTGTACTTCAGAGTAAGAATTAATTTACCAAAAACTCCTACATTTAGATTGTTTGTTGAGGTACACAGGAAGTGCCTTTAGAATGCATTCCCTTCTTGTTTCGATGCTGGTATTCTGTGAAAGACCATTGGGACACAAATATTTATAAATCTTTTCGTAAAGATTACTACATTATAGAACTGGATTGAGCATACACTTTGTACTTGGTTCCTGTGCTGCATGAGATTTCACAACTGGCTTCACCGCCTTTCTGAACACGTGCATCAGTCCTGAACAGTGGAGCTCAAACTGGGCCGACAAAAAAGCTACTGTGGGGATGCAAGTAAGTTCTGCATTTACGTGACACATATTTAGAGAGATATTTGTTAATAGAAACAAGATTTGAAAGTGCTTTGTCACCTACCTGAAGTATTAACATTTTCTACAAAGTAATGCCAATCAAAATATCTTGCATGTGAATAGAAATTCAGTACAAAGGTAACATTGGTAATGCATTAGCTGAATCATAATACAACTGCCCATCTGTCTTTGAATTGTATAATAAAGAGCATGACTTGAAACATACGAGTGATTGTTTTATATCTCTTCAAATGGCTGTTAATATGTCAAATGTCAAACAAACGATATGGACATAGATGGGAGATGAATGGTACCGACTCTACACTGGAAAAATGTCTTTTAAGTCCATTCCATTTTTTAAATGTGCATTGACAAGGGTGCCTGCAGCCAAAATGGCCATGCCTTAACTTGTACAGCTTTAGTTTCTTGGGGATAGGGATACAGCATATTCTTTGCACTCTTAACACATTCAAATCAATGACAAAGAAAGACAGACAAGCTATAATTACAAGACATTTGAAAAAAGTGTTCTTTATTCTGTAATACCAAGCCAAATAAGCAGTATACTTAGTCTATACTGACTGATTGGAAATACATATTTTTGAACGCTTAGAATATACTGCTAAAGTATTTGAAATATATTATATAGGTGAAATTCAAAATTATGTACTTTAAGTATACTAAAGTATGAAATAAGTGGGTAACAGACTGATGTATACTTACTACTATTTAAATAGTACAACCCTGTTTCCAAAAAAGTTGGGACGCTACGTAAAATGCAAATAAAAACAGAATGCAATAATGTGCTAATCATTTATCCCTGTATTTAATTGAAAATAGTACAAAGACAAAATACTAAATGTTGAAACTGAGAAATACTATTGTTTTGGGAAAAATACATGCCCATTTTGAATTTGATACCAGCAACATGTTTCAAAAATGCTAGGACAGGCTCAACAAAAGACTGGAAACGTTGTGCAATGCTAAAAAAAATCTGGTGGAATATTACACAACTATCCAGGTTGGGTATGAAATGAATATCCCAGACAAGTTGGGACAGGGGCATGTTTACCACTGTGTTGCTTATAAGAATACCCTGTAAGTGCTTGGGAACTGAGAAGACCAACTGCTGAGAAGACCAACTGCTGTCTAAAGTGAAATGTACTCCCATTCTTGCTCAAAAGTTCGGGATCTCCTTTGTTGTATTTTTTTCATTTATTTTTTTCAGTTTCATAATGCATCAAATGTTTTCAGTGCGTGACAAGTCTGGACTGTAGGCAGGCCAGTTTAGCACAGGTGCTGCTCTTAGATAAGTTTAGTATAAGTACCTTGCTACAGGGATGCTTGTCTCTCTCTCTCACCATCCTTATTTTCAACACCACCAGAGCTCTGTTTCTGTTTGGTTCATCTTTAGATAGAAAGATACTGGGACTGTGAGGGGAGATGGAAAACACACAATCTGAAAAGGGTGTAAAGTATTATGTGAAATTTGTCATATGCTTGAAATCATCCATGAAGATTTTAACTTTTCCTGTTCATAGAAGCATGCAGTTTGAGCTGTGTTTCATTTGTTTCCATCTCTCTTTCTCACTCTGTCAACCCTCAGGAACATCAGTCTTCATAATCAATACGACAGAAGACATTTCTTCCACTTGCCTTTGCTATGCTTTCTTGCTAGTCACTCACATAACTGAGAAAATGCATCCTAGCATATATATTACCAATAAAATCATTTAATTGTAGGCAACTGGGTGGGACTTCCAGTTTAATTGTCTGATCCCTCCTGATGACCTGGTTGATCAAGTGATCACAACTCAAACCGTCATTAGGAGGGATCAGCATGGAGTTAGATGTGTCTCAATATTCGTAAATATATCTAGAAAATCTGTGCGTATATTCATCACAACTCACAAATAAAAGTAGGATTTGTAAATGTGAAAAAATATTTTGTAAATAAAAACATTATCTGTAAATATGTAAACATGTTTCACAAATATAAATACAATTTGTGAATATGTAAAAACATATTTCACAAATAAAACACAAATCTGTAAAACATCTACAACTGTTGCTTAACATTTACAAGTGTTGACTTACATTTACAAATATTGTTATACAAATAAACGTTATACTCACATTTCAGGAAAAATGTGTCTTAGCTACATATAGACTCCAGTCTACCAGGCTCCAGTCCGGATATTCCATAAGTCCCACCAAGCGAGCCCTCTGACTGAAACCACGCACATGAGAACTTGTCGACCGAAGGAAAATGTGTCTCAAAAATGTGTAAATATAAAATTCAGATCCGTAAATAAACGTAAGATTTGTAAATGTAAGTCAACACTTGCAAATGTTAAGCAACAGTTGTAAAAGTTTTACAGACTTGTGTTTTATTTGTGAATTATGTTTTTACAAATTCACAAATTGTATTTATATTTGTGAAACATGTTTACATATTTACAGATAATATTTTTATTTACAAAATATTTTATCACATTCACAAATCCTATTTTTATTTGTGAGTTGTGATGAATATACGCACAGATTTTCTAGATATATTTACGAATATTGAGACACATCTAACTCCATAGATCAGTCTCTGAATTATACTGAAATATACTTTTTTATGGAGATTTCCTCAATGTCTCTGCCCAAGCTGGAACAGACACTTATATATAATCACATTGAAACAGAGTGAGACCTCTATGGACTTAGCCTGGACATCACCATTGAAGGCATCTTTAATTTTAGTGTAGTCAAGTGGGAAAAAGACTTGAAACTACACCGGCTGATCCTTTCTGATGACCCGATTAGTCTTGTCAAACCATGTTATTAGGATAGATGAAGTTGGAAGACCCACCTACATTACAAAATTAAAGTGATGTCCTTGCCTGCATTATCTTATTATTAGCCAGTTTGGAGGTGCCCAACCCATCTGAGATGTTGCTAAATTGCAGTTTCTCAAGAAAATCCCCTATGCTGATTGCCTCCCCCCTTCCCCAAACAAACCTAACACAATACATGCCGCACAATGGGACCCTCTCCGCCACATCCACCAATGGCATGAACAGGTCTCAAATCCGCGACCATAGCGATACAGTAGCACTCCAAAGCAGGCTGTGCCAGAGAATTCTAGAAGAGATTGTCAGGCAGTCCACCCATGAACTGAATCTGATGTGCACCTGGGTGATGCAACAAGAACAAACAAAAAAACAAGAAAATCTAAATCAGAATTGTCAAACAGCTCTACATTTAAAGTCAGGGACACATATATGGAGAAAGACAAATAAATACAAATACTTTTTCACAGTGCTGTCATATATGTACATAGTATGAAAAGAAACTACTGAACCAGTGTAAATTTATGATAGCATTTCATTATTTGTTGTACTGGCACTATTAACTACATTTCTATGTGCACATTTCAAGGGAAGGTTTGTCCAAAAGTATCAAAGATTATTTTACAACTATTGGCTAGATTGGACTTGTATAATTCATATTTTAGAGAAATTCACTTAATTTCACCTCCCTGAAAACAACCTAGGAATCAAGAATGAAGAGTGCAAAGAAGCTAGATAGGTAGAGTGAGGATTTTCCTTGGTCTAAACTATATTTCCCTTTTCCATTTGACACTTAATAAAAAGCAAGGACTGTTGTCTGTAACTTCCCGTCATTGCTAATGGGCTTAATGGGTGAATGATTATAAAATGGACAGTCTCTAGTTTATAGATTTTTTTACACTATAAAAGAAACAAAAGTATTTTACAATGATTCACCATTGTATTAAGCAGTATTGTATTGGCGCACAACCATATTTAATAATTAGGAATACATTTTGAGTCACAGAAGACAAATTCAGTTTGACCAACAGTTTAAAATACTGTCCTCAAACAAGCAGAAATTATGGTTTCTTTGAACCACCACATTGTGCCTCCACTTCTCTTATCTTAAATCCAGACATTACAGCCATGGTAGCAGTGACACTGACAGCATTTTGGGTCTCTACTTCTGCTGTTCAGTGTGGGTATTTGTCCAGCTGTCAAAGGCCTGGCAGTGGGACTCACTTCTGGGCTGGAGGGACAAGACAGAGCAGATAATCACCTGCATAATAGTAGGGTAAAATATAACTTGTCCATTCAGAGATTGACATATGCCTTCTGCATCACCTAACAAGGAAAACAAAGTGGTAATTAACCAACACATTCGCTCTGCCTACTTTGAACTCTTGTCTATTATTTACACATTAACTCAAAATCTAAAGCAGTGATTACTTCAGAAAAATAACAGGTGAAATGTGTGTTTAAAGTATTGGGATGGAGCCTGTGTCTTGACCACTGACCTGTTTCTTCCATGGGAAGCAGCGTGACCCGACAGGAAGGTGTTTATGGTTGGTTCTGATGGCAGGGAGGTGTTTATGGTGGGTTCTAGCTGCGCAGAAGGAGGGAGTGGGTTAAGGACACAGTCCATGGGAACTGAGTTGACAGCTACACTCAGTCTTAGCTCCGTAGGAGGGCCACACATGGGTTTATACTGTGTGGGTGGGTAGGTCAGTAGGCTACTTGTCATCTGCCAATGCTAAGAGTGATCCCCAGAACTGTGCCAGTATTGGGACAAATTGGGATATACTACCTCATGATAAAATTGCGTCTCACATTAGATTATTTTGCCACGCATTAACATCACGCTAAGTTTGAATATTTAGCTAGACACCATTAAGTATCGTGTTAAACTGACTAACGTTTCTTATGAAGTTTACTTCCACCACAAATAGATCTATGAACTGTATCTATGAACTGTATGACTTTTGCCAATTACAGCTTATTAGCCAGTAATAGGCCTACTAGTATCTATTAATTTACTAATTGGAATAGTCATAAGAACTAAGCAATTGCTAGCGAGACTCAAGAATAATATTACACTGCCATGGCTATTTCCTTTTATGGCACAACAACGTTCGTTTTTCTTTCATTCGTGAATTACATTGATACAATTCACACAACTATCAACAAAATGTGGAGAGAGTGAAAGGGTCTAAATACTTTCAGTAGGAAAACTGCAACAGATTAGCATGAAAATACAATTAACATGTTGTGCATGCTTTCACGCTGATTGCTTTGCTTCATTAAATTCGCAAAAATTATTGATGCAGTCTTAAGATGTATGCATTGTGCAAAAACCATCCCGCCCTTCAGAGGAAATTCAGTTGCTCTTTCTCTTCTTATTTGTTTAACCCTCCTGTTGTGTTTGTTTCATGTTAATTAGTTCTATATTCGCAGTCAAAAATGACCACCCCCTTATTGCTGATTATAAATTCATAATAATACATATTATCACCTAATGTTGTCTTTTTATCAACATAAGTTCTTGTGAACATTACATGTTTTGAACTTCTATTTGCTACCTATGGCCTGTAGGCCTCATTGACCTGAACTCATACAACTTGTTTTTGAGTTAAAAAAGCATACTGTATGGATTATTTTAACTACAACAAATACACAGATGAAACATATTTCATATATATATGCTATTTATCACAGACTACTTCGTGTCAAAATTTAACAAGGACATTTATTTTGAAACCATTTAAAATAAAATACTGGAACAAAATAACATCTGTGATGTTCTTGGTCAGTACTGACCGGTATGATTTTATTAGTAAAGAAAGACACAGGCCCGAAACTACCCATGGAAACTTTACCATATTATAGAGTTAATGTCTGAACACATTAAAGAACAACAGTATCAATAACAGTATTACTAACAATAACAAAAACATTAAAATGTTCACAATCTGTCAATCAATGGTGGTTACATTTTGTATGTTCTCATGTTGGACAATACGGGTTGGTTGTACAGTAGATATAAAAAGTCTACACACCCTTGTTAAAATGCCAGGTTCTTGTGATGTAAAAGAATGAGACAAAGATAAATCATGTCAGAACTTTCTCCACTTTTAATGTGACCTATAATGTGAACAATTCAATTGAAAAACAAACTGAAGTCTTCGAGGGGGAAAACTGAAAAATAAAAGCCTTACAATAACCTGGTTGCATAAGTGTGCACACCCTCTTATAATTGGGGATGTAGCTGTGTTCAGAATTAGCCAATCACATTCAAACCGATGTTAAATAGAAGTCATTACACACCTGCCATCATTTAAAGTGACTCTGATTAATCACAAATAAAGTTATTTAGTTGCATCTCAGAGCAAAAGCCAAGGTCCGCAGAGAGCTTCCAAAGCATCAGAGGGATCTCATTGTTGAAAGATATCAGTCAGGAGAAGGGTACAAAAGAATTTCCAAAGCATTAGATATACCATGGAACACAGTGAAAACAGTCATCAGCAATTGGAGAAAATATGGCACAACAGAGACATTACCAAGAACTGGACGTCCCTCCAAAATTGATGAAAAGACGAGAAGAAAACTGGTCAGGGAGGCTTCCAAGAGGCCTACAGCAACATTAAAGGAACTGCAGGAATTTCTGGCATGTACTGGCTGTGTGCTACATGTGACAACAATCTCCTGTATTCTTCATATGAATGGGCAATGGGGTAGGGTGGCAAGACGGAAGCCTTTTCTTACAAAGAAAAACATCCAAGCCCGGCTGAAGTTTGCAAAAACAAACATCAAGTCTCCCAAAAGCACGTGGGAAAATGTGTTATGGTCTGATGAAACAATGGTTGAACTTTTTGGCCATAATTCCAAAAGGTATGTTTGGCGCAAAAACAACACTGCATTTCACCCAAAGAACACCAAAGTCAAAAGGTGCTTCAACAAAGTATTAGTTTAAGTGTGTGCACACTTATGCAACCAGGTTATTGTGAGTTTTTCATTTTTTATTTTTCCCCCTCAAAGATTTCAGTTTGTTTTTCAATTGAATTGTTCACGTTATAGGTCACATTAAAGGTGAAAAAAGTTCTGACATGATTTATCTTTGTCTCATTCTTTTACATCACAAGAACCTGGCATTTTAACAGGGGTGTGTAGACTTTTTATGTCCACTGTATGTGACATGCAAATATATGTGCTGCCTTTTTGGAACATAATGCTTGTTTTGACATCTCTTGGTGCACACAGATTGCACCTCTTCCTTTTGTCTCTTCTGTCTCTGGTGGCTGTAGATCTTGCTTCTGGACCTTACATAACTCTCACCAATCCAGCAGAGGATGGAGTTCAAGGAAGGTGTTGGCACCTTTGAATGAGGGGTCCCACCATGGCTTTCCCCAACTTTTCTAGGAAGAGTCTCCTCTTGCTATATGATCTCATAGAGTTATGTCTTATTGTGATGCAATGGCATGTAGGCAATGTGTCGGTTATCCAACACCCAAGTCAATACATTTCATTCCGTTTGCCGAATCTTTTCATAGTTATCCTGAGGCAATTTGTTCGTACATCCAACGCCCAATTCAATACATTTAATTCCGTTTGCCAGACCTTTTCTGACTAAAATTTGTCACTCGTGAAACATATCCTAGTGAGAATGAATGATTTAGAACACAGTAGATGTACACTGCTATAGTAACCTTAATACAGAATTTCTATTTTTCAAACACAACATATCACGTAAGCAAGGGAGTGAATTTGTTTTAGTTGGGTCAAGGTAAAATGTGTAAAAAGCGGGGGTCAAGGGTCTCCCTCAGGTCTGTGCCGGCAGTGCCCCCTCCAGGTCCACGCTACATTACAAAATGTGTTGACTTATGCGTTTATGTATTGACGCATATGTAGTATGCATTTGCTACATATGGGAAGCAGATCTTAAGAGACTGGGCTGCCTGTTGATGAATTTCCCTTGATTTCAGCCTGGATTCACCTCCATCCACATCACAAACACATTGTAGGCCGACACATCTAGGATGTTGAAGAACACCCTCATGGGCTAACGTGCCATCATCCTCTTACAAGAGTATGTGCCAGTAACCTGCAAAAGTGCAACAATCAGTAAATAAAATAATGAGTACATGTCTTGCATAGTAACGTGTGAAGAATTGCATCAAAGTATTGTTTTAATTTAACACATCTAAAAATATTTATATATTCAAATGAATAGAAGTGACTCTATATTGTTCAGAAATTCATTGGGCATTTCACCAAAAGACAACATAAAAATAAAACATGTCTTATTTTTATGATGCGGATACAAGAATCTGTTAATAGAAAGATATGGAGGACTAAATGTGCCATAATATGAAATAAATAAATAAATAAATAAATATATAAATAAATATATAAATAATTAAATACTTAAATATATAAACAAATAAATACACGTTGCATTTGCATTGTGTACACTTATGCATGGTGTGAAGTTGTGCGTCATCCAAATGCAATGGGGCGGGACTTCACCCATTTGATAGAGCTGTCCACGTTGTACTGTAAGTTTTATGCTTGGAACACAGTGATTGGGCACTTGAGAAGAAACCATCAGATGAGGCTTTCAATCATGTAGCACATGAACAAGTTTCAGTGAGCCCTTGTCGTTATGGATACAGAATTGGGTCGCTTTGAGAACTATTTACCCAGAGAATTTATGTTGTTAGCATGTGGTCTGTTTTCAGTTAGGCTACATTCATTGTGACAAGTGCGTAATCAGGTGGAGGACTGGTTAAGTGGGTGTGTCTTGTTTGTGCCAGGCTGCCAGCACCGATCTATAGCTCAGTAGTAGACGTAAGACTTTAGAAGGTATGAAAAATATAGATTTCACCGTAGCAATGTTTTTTAGTTGCCGAGAGTTTAAATAGACGCAAGGTGTTAAACATAGGGACCAGGTCTGGGCAGGCTGGACAAAACAAACACAACTTAGGTCATGTTTTCCACTTCCCTGTTATAATTAGATTTAACAATTATAACAAAATGTTACTCCCAACACTAATTCAAAAACTGAATAGGCCTGAATGTTTCAGGCAGACTACGCATAGACATAATCAATCTGACATGCCTTATCCAGAGCGGCCCTAATGAGATACTGAAATCGCTTTTTCCTTTCTATTCTCTGTGAGTTGGGCTACTGGTATGTTGTGTTTGTTTCACCATTTATGCAGGGAACACAAGCATGCAGGGTTGCCAAAATAAGTGTGGCGTGCAACTGAAAGTTTGTTAACATCTATTGCCTGGTTGCTACTGTTGGTCAGTGGTCAGTGTTATCTCAATATCTTTCTCTAATTGTATAACCTCCTAGAAACTATACATTTGAATGGACTTAATACTGCAAATGTCCTTTTTCAAATTTCCAAAACTAGTCCAATTTAGAACATTAATTTGTTTAGAAAAAGAGCATGATGTGCTTTGTGATTCTGGAAAACTGCTTTGCACTTTTTACTGAGATTTTAATATCAATCAAATGTATCATGGCATAATATCGAGTAGGATGTAATTGAACAGTATTTAATATATTTTCATACAAGTTTATGGTGTTTCCAAATTGTACCTAAAAACGTCTACAAGACCCATATTTGTTAACCAGACAATAATTGCCAGATTCCTCTGGATTAATACAGGTTGTTCAAGGAGTGTCAAGTTTCCAGTAACAGTGTCTTCAGTGTGCACAGACTTAATGGAATGGGAATAGCTCAATCATACTGAATGTCCCACTCTTAAATTTTATTTGGATTGCGCAGACAAGCAAACAATTATAAAAAAAATTACATTATAATTACATTATTAAAAATATAAATACATATATACACATTGCATTTGCATTGTTTACACTCATGCATCATCCTAATAACCCAAACATTTCATATGGATGGTGTAAACTTGTCAGTCGTCCAAATGCAATAGACATTTCATTTGGATGGTGTAAACATATGCATCGTTCAAATGCAATAGACATTTCATTTGGATGGTGTAAAATTTTGCATCGTTCAAATGCAATAGACATTTAATTTGGATGGTGCAAATTTGTGCCTCATCCAAATGCAATAGAAATTTCATTTGGATGGTGTAAAATTTTGCATCGTTCAAATGCAATAGACATTTCATTTGGATGGTGCGAACTTGTGCCTCGTCCAAATGCAATAGACATTTCATTTGGATGGTGCGAACTTGTGCCTCGTCCAAATGCAATAGACATTTAATTTGGATGGTGTGAAGTTGTGCGTCGTCCAAATGCAATAGACATTTCATTTGGATGGTGTGAAGTTTTACATCGTCCAAATGCAATGGGGCAGAACCTAACCCATTTGATAGAGCTGTCCTCATTGGACTGCAGTGGTTTGTGCTTGGAACACTGATTGGACACTTGAGTGCAAACTATCCCATGAGCGCTGTCAATCAAGTAGCACACGAACAAGTTCCATTGTTTCCTTGTCTGTTATGGGTCGCTTTGAGAACTCATTAACCAGAGAATCTATTTCGTTTGCATGTGGCCTGTTTTCAGTTATTGTCATTGCGGCAACCACATGATCAATTGGAGGATCGGAGAAATGTTTGTGTTTTTTTTCTATAGGTGACATCAATAAGTTATCGAAAAACCGAGAGGAGTTATTAGAAAAAGATGAGGTCCGAAAATAATAGGCTGTGAACCGCGAGTATTTGCAGGTTTCTCCCGCGGGATGTAGTGGGGCTATCGAGATGATTTCAACGCCAATGCATAGCAGTAGCCTCATAGATTACTGGCATATAGGATTATTCTATATGTGACAAGAATAAGTTATCGAAAAACCGAGAGGAGCAATTAGAAAAAGACGAGGTCCGAAATTAATAGGCTGTGAATGGCGCTTATTTGCAGGTTTCTCCCGCGGGATGTCGTGGGGCTATCGAGTTGATTTCAATGCCAATGCATAGCACTAGTCTCATAGATTACTGCCATATAATATTTGTCTATAGGTGACATCAATACGTTATCGAAAAACCGAGAGGAGTTATTAGAAAGAGAAGAGGTCCGAAATGAATATGCTGTGAACGGCGCTTATTTGCAGGTTTCTCCCGCGGGATGTCGTGGTGCTATCGAGATGATTTCAACGCCAATGCATAGCTCTAGCCTCATAGATTATTGGCATATAGGATTCTTCTATATGTGACAATAATAAGTTATCGAACATCCGAGAGGAGCTATTAGAAAAAGACAAGGTCCGAAATTAATAGGCTGTGAACGGCGCTTATTTGCAGGTTTCTCCCGCGGGATGTAGTGGGGCTATCGAGTTGATTTCAACGCCAATGCATAGCTCTAGTCTCATAGATTACTGGCGTATAATATTTGTCTATCATTGACATCAATACATTATCTAAAAACGGAGAGGAGTTATTAGAAAAAGACGAGGTCCAAAATTAATAGGCTGTGAACCGCACGTCTTTGCAGGTTTCTCCCGCGGGTTGTAGTGGGGCTATCAAGATGATTTCAATGCCAATCCATAGCTCTAGCCTCATAGATTATTGGCAAATAATATTTTTCAATAGGTGACATGAATAAGTTATCGAAAAACCGAGAGGAGTTAGTAGAAAAATCTTTTGAAATTTTAGCGATATCTTTCGAATTTCATTTTGTGAATAATTATTTAGCCTTATACATTTGCCTGATCTCTGACAACGACAAGTCAGCCTATAGAGACGAAGTAAGGTCACTGACTTCGTGGTGTCAGGAAAACAACCTCCAGCTCAATATCAGCAAAACGAAGGAGATGATTGTTGATCACTGGAAGCAGCGGCGGGGAGACCACGCCTCCATACATATCAATGGGTCTGCAGTAGAGAGAGTTCACAACATCAGGTTCCTTTGTGTCAGCTTCAGCGATTACTTGACCTGGTCTCATCACTCTGAGAGGGTGAAGGAGGCCAGGAAAGGCTCTTCTTCCTATGCCGATTAAGGAGATTTGGCATGCAGGATACTCACCAACTTCTACAGATGCACTATCGAGAGTATCCTGTCCGGCTGTGTCACCGCCTGGTATGGCAGCTGCACCGCCCTCGACCGCAAAGCATTTCAGAGGGTGATTAAAACAGCAGAGCGCAGCACAAGGTCTGACCTGCCATCCCTGCAGGATCTGTACACAGAGAGTTGTAGGAGGAGGAGCAAACGAATCATTACAGATCCCAGCCACCCATGCCCCGGACTGTTTACCAAGCTGCCGTCAGGCAGAAGGTACAGGAGTATTCCGTCCAAAACTAACAGGCTACGGGACAGTTTCTTTCCTCAGGCCATAGGGCTGCTCAATTCAGGAACCCCTCTTCCCTTCCATCCATAGTCCCATGCACACCTGTCACTTTATATCATGCTCATCTGCCAATCATATCATGCTCACCTGTCACTTTCACATTGCACTACGGTTGTACAGTTGTATAGTTATTATTATTGATGCGTGTTTTTTGTATAGTGTTATTATTGATAGTTCGTGTTATCTTATTTTTATATTATAATTACTGTTACTTTTTTAACTTAACTGCACTGTCGGGAGTAGGAAAACCAAGCATTTCATTGCCATAACTTGTTATTGCAAATGACAAATAAACCTTTTGAACTTTGAACTTCAAAAAGAGAAGATAGGATTTGTGTGCTATTTAGTTTCTCTTTCCTTCCTAAAATAATGTAGATTTTCATTTTCGATTTACATTTGATGAATTACCCTACACAATAAGCAGAATCTCCTATTGAAAAATGGTAACCCATGTGATAAGTAGCCTATATCATTTGTATTGTGTTTCAATAATAGCCTAATTAAGTTTCCATTCATCTGGGAGTATCGCGGATTTATCCATTGACGTCATGCATTCAGCAAGGGGTGATTAGCGCCTGGGTACCATCGGATTAAGTCGGAAAACAAGGTAAAAAACAACAACAGGTAAATAGTCTCTCAATAGTTTTCTGTTGGTCAGTTTAGACGGAACAGAACAATGTAATGGAAAAGCCAGTTTAGGAGAAGTCATGGAAGGAGGAGAGCTTGGCTTTTAAAATGGCAGTTCTATTTTAATGACAAACTCAAATGCCAATTGGCATAGGCATTTGGCGGTTCTAGTGTTAAAGAGTTCTCAAAGGGACACGATTATGTATCCATAACAGGCATGGAAACAATGGAACTCTGTTCGTGTGCTACTTGACTTGATTGACATGCAGCGCTCATTGGATAGTTTGCACTCAAGTGTCCAATCACAGTGTTCCAAGCATAAAACACTGCAGTCCAATGAGGACAACTCTATCAAATGGGTTAGGTCCCGCCCCATTGCATTTGGACGATGTACTACTTCACACCATCCAAATGAAATGTCTATTGCATTTGGACGACGCACAAGTTCGCACCATCCAAATGAAATGTCTATTGCATTTGGACTGTGCTCAAGTTCACACCAACCAAATGAAATGTCTATTGCATTTGGACTGTGCTCAAGTTCACACCAACCAAATGTAATGTCTATTGCATTTGGACGGTGCTTAAGTTCACACCAACCAAATGAAATGTTTATTGCATTTGAACAACACAACATTTTACACCATCCAAATGAAAAGTCTATTGCATTTGGAAGACGCACACGTTTACACCATCCAAATGAAATGTCTATTGCATTTGGACGACGTACAAGTTTACACCATCCAAATGGAAAGTCTATTGAATTTGGACAACGCACAAGTGCACACAATGCAAATGCAATGTGTATATATTTATTTATATATTTAATAATGAAATTATCCATTTAATAATATAATTATTGTTTGCTTGCCTGCGCAATTCAAATGCAATGTAGGGGTGGTACTTTCAGTAAGATTGAGGTGTTCCCATTCCATTATGTCTGTGCACACTGAAAACACTAGGCAATTGACACTCTACACTACTCTGCAACCAGCAATACTGATCTATGATCAGACAGATCACATATGAACATTCCAGATGTTTTTTCATGTACATTCAATGTACATTAGAATATTCCTATGTCTGTACCATTCATATGCATACTACACTCATATTGAATTTATAATATTCAATACTTCTACCCATATTCTTCTTATTCCCCATCCTACTCTTTTACATTGTATATAATTGCTATGTTTTTGCTATATTTTTTACTTTGTATATTTCTTAATTCTTACTACGTAAATGTTTGAACTTGAACTACGCTAGTTGAAAAACTTGTAATAACCCAGAGGATTATCTGACTTGTAGTATTCGCAAGATTGCCAGGTTAACAGATACAGATATTGATGGTGTTTTAGACAACATTTGCAGGCACAATATCCTTGATGACAAGATATGAAATACTGGTCAATGTCATCTTACTTGATATTATGCCACGAAGAATATGACTGATAGTTTTTCTCCGTAAAACATGCAAGGCATTTTTCCAAAATCACAAAGCACACCTTGCTCTCATTCTAAACAAATTAGCTTAATATATTGGGCTAGTTTTGGGATTTAAAATATAACATTTGCAGTATTAAGCCCATTCAAATGTGTAGTTTCTAGGAGGCTACACAATTAGAGAAGGGATGCATATGAACCTAATACAGTAGGTTCAAGCATGCCTGTTCAGTTAGTCATCTTGCCTTGTCCTCCAACATTGACCACTGACCAACAGTAGCAACCGGTCAATAGATGATAACGATATTTCAGTTGCACAACCCACTTATTTTGGCCACCCTGCGCGCTTGTTTTGCCTGCATAAATGGTGACTAAAACGCAGTAATCCCGTAGCCCAACACACGGAGAACAGAAGGGGAAAAGCGATTTCAGTAGGCTATCTCGTCAGCGGCTGCTCTGGATACAGCATGTCAGATTGCGTAGGCCAATGTCTACTTGTAGTCTGCCTGCTACATTAAAACCTATTTCATTTTTCTTTGGGGTGGGGGGTGTCGGGAGTAATGTGTTATTATGAATGTTAAATCAGATTATAATGGGAAGTGAAGAACGCGACTTGAGTTGTGTGTTTTGTCCAGCCTGCACAACCTGGCCCATCTCCCTCTGTTCAACACCTTGCGTCTGTATTTTATCGGCAACTAAAAACATTGCTACGGAGAAATCTTTATCTTTATGGACGTTTAGAAACGACTCTAAATTGTCAAGGCTCACGCCCACTATTGAACTATAGAACGGTGCTCGCAGCAGGGCACAACCAAAACACAAACACTTCTCCGGTCCTCCACTTGATCATGCGGTTGCCGCAATGACAATAACTGAAAACAGGCCACATGCAAACGAAATAGATTCTCTGGTTAATGAGTTCTCAAAGCGACCCATAACAGACAAGGAAACAATGGAACTTGTTCGTGTGCTACTTGATTGACAGCGCTCATGGGATAGTTTGCACTCAAGTGTCCAATCACAGTGTTCCAAGCACAAACCACTGCAGTCCAATGAGGACAGCTCTATCAAATGGGTTAGGTCCCGCCCCATTGCATTTGGACGATGTACAACTTCACACCATCCAAATGAAATGTCTATTGCATTTGGACGACGCACAACTTCACACCATCCAAATGAAATGTCTATTGCATTTGGACAATGTATAACTTCACACCATCCAAATGAAATGTCTATTGCATTTGGATGACGCACAACTTCACATCATCCAAATGAAATGTCTATTGCATTTGGACGACACACAACTTCACACCATCCAAATGAAATGTCTATTGCATTTGGACAATGTATAACTTCACACCATCCAAATGAAATGTCTATTGCATTTGGACGACGCACAACTTCACACCATCCAAATGAAATGTTTATTGCATTTGGACGACGCACAACTTCACACCATCCAAATTAAATGTCTATTGTATTTGGACAACACACAATTTTACAGCATCTAAATGAAATATCTATTGCATTTGGACTACGAAAAACTTTCACATCATCCAAATGAAATGTTTATGTTTTTTGGATGATGCACGAGTGTACACAATGCAAATGCAATGTGTATATATTTATTTATATTTTTAAATAATGTAATTATAATGTAATTTTTTTATTATTGTTTGCTTGTCTGCGCAATCCAAATGAAATATACGAGTGGGACATTCAGTTTGATAGAGGTGTTCCCATTCTATATTACATTCTCAGTAAAAAGTGCAAAGCAGTTTTCCAAAATCACAAAGCACATCATGCTCTTGTTCTAAACAAATTAATATTCTAAATTGGGCTAGTTTTGGTATTTGAAAAAAAAAATATTTTCAGTATTAAGTCCATTCAAATGTATAGTTTCTAGGAGGTTACACAATTAGAGAAAGATATTGAGACAACATTGACCACTGACCAACAGTAGCAACCAGGCAATAGATGTTAACGAACTTTCAGTTGCACGCCACACTTATTTTGGCAATCCTGCATGCTTGTGTTCCCTGCATAAATGGTGAAACAAACACAACATACCAGTAGCCCAACTAACAGAGAATAGAAAGGAAAAAGCGATTTCAGTATCTCATTAGGGCCGCTCTGGATAAGGCATGTCAGATTGATTATGTCTATGCGTAGTCTGCCTGATACATTCAGGCCTATTCAGTTTTTGAATGGGTGTTGGGAGTAACATTTTGTTATGATTGTTAAATCCGATTATAACAGGGAAATGGAAAACATGTCTTAAGTTGTGTCTGTTTTGTCCAGCCTGCACGGACCTGGTCCCTATGTTTAACACCTTGCGTCTATTTATTCTATCGGCAACTAAAGAACATTGCTACGGTGAAATCTGTATTTTTCATACCTTGTAAAGGCTTTCGCCTACTATTGACTTATAGATCGGTGCTGGCAGCCTGGCACAAACAAGACACACCCACTTTACCAGTCCTCCACCTGATTACGCACTTGTCACAATGAAAGTAGCCTAACTGAAAACAGGCCACATGCTAACAACATAAATTCTCTGGGTAAATAGTTCTCAAAGTGACCCAATTCTGTTTCCATAATCACAACAGCGCACTGAAACCCGTTCGTGTGCTACATGATTGACAACCTCATCTGATGGTTTCTTCTCAAGTGTCCAATCACAGTATTCCAAGCATAAAACTCACAGTCCAATGTGGACAGCTCTATCAAATGGGTGAGGTCCCACCCCATTGCATTTGGATGATGCACAACTTCACACCATGCATAAGTGTACACAATGCAAATGCAATGTGTATTTATTTATTTTATTTATTTATTTATATATTTAAGTATTTAATTATTTATATATTTATTTATATATTTATTTATTTATTTCATATTATGGCACATTTAGTCCTCCATAGAAAGAAGTACATGAGACTTTAAAAGATTAAAAAGTAACATACCTTATCAAGGTTGTCAACTCCCTCTTTGTTCCTGTTGTAATCTAGGACAGTGTTGGGCTTCTTGTCCTCCCTGGTACTCACAGTGACATCCCTGTGCAGAGTTGTCATCTGGAGCACATTCTTCTTTTTCTTCGGACAGTAGGACATAAGAGTGTATGTATTGGTGAAGGCAAATTTAAAGGTCCTTGGGAGTGAGGCAGGAGGCAACTCACGCTTGTTCTTTTTGACCATGGTCATTTTTTTTGGGAGCAGCTCCTGACCAAGAGGAAATGAGGTAAAGAAATAGTCACATGTAATGTTGTGCTCCTGGAAACCTGCAGTCATTTCCAGGACCACCCACTTCCCCTGGTTCCTTTGTGGAACACCAGCAACAGGTTTCCCGGTGTAAACCTGCATGTTCCAGGCAAAACTTGTCCTGGCATCACATGCTCCCCATATCTTTATTCCATATTTAACCAGTTTGCTTGGCATGTATTGTTTGAATGGGCAGCGTCCCCTAAAAGCGAAGCTCATCCACTGTGATGTCTTGTCTTGGGTTATAGATGAGTGGCAGGTACTCCACCCACTTGTCCCAAACCTCTCTGATCGCTGAAATGAAATAGCTTTGGCAGACTCACTAGCAATTGCTCAATTCCTATGACTAGTCCAGTAAGTTAGTAGATACTGGTAAAAGTACAGGTCTTTGGGTCCCTGAAAAGCGCTGGATAAATATAATGTATTATTTTACTATTATTATTAAAGTCTATTACTGGCTAATAAGCTGTTCAAATGGCCAGTGGCAAAAGCTAACAGTTCATAGACGCTATTTCTGGTGGAGGTAAACTTAGTAAGAAACGTTAGTCAGTTTAACTGTATCAATATCATTCACGAATGGCCAATTAGCTGTTAAAACGGCCAGTGGCAAAAGAGGATTTGTTCAGGATAGACACAAGAGGCTATGCTGACAGCCCTCAAACGTGGAGCTCTGTGGTGTAGTGGTTAGTGACACAGCCTTTCATGTGGGTGACCTGGGTTTGAATCTTAAGAGGGCAGTACTTTCTATTGCAGGGCAGCTGAACAAGGCTTGCCTGGTTTCTTGTTTTTACAGAGTGTTTTGTTTTTCCAGTATGCTAGGGTCTTGTAATGTCACTGTACTTGTCACCATGGTAAAGATCAATTCAAATCATTAATAGAAAATTGAGAAGTTACCTGTGCTGGTCATTGCCTGCTATCTCCCTTGGCTCTCGGTATCCCTACATTACAACATGGGGGTCTGGCAGATGAATCTGATGGTATGGTATGATGGAAATTCAAATGTCCATTCAGTTTTTGGTAGGTGAGACAGAGGCAAACTCTATTACACAATAACAGTTTATTACAACTTGCAAGGAGAGAGAAACCATAGCAACAAAGTAACCAGTGGAAAATCTCTGAAGTTGGAAATACATTCAATACCTAAAAGAATGGGTGGGGGTAAGAGTTTGCATAGTCATCCTGTGAAAACAATATATGTTCACAATATATGTTCCTTATCCCTTCCTACTCCCTGTCATGTGTCTTCCTCTATCCTGTCCTAAAACACATTGATCTGTCTTTACCCCAATTCTGACAAATGGTTTACACCTACACCTTATGTTCTTCCTCTCCCACATTTACAACACTATCAACACCTCTGGCATTCCTCTTGTCTACACAGACTGAACTTACCAAACAGCTCAATACTTAACTAGAAATATACATTGTAGAATTAATTAATACATCAGTTCAGCAAATTTCTATAAAAATATGCCTGAATTCAATTTTATACACCTATTGTAGTCTCACCCGGAATACAATTGACCAGGAACACCACAGGTGTACAAAAGTTAAATGAAACACCCAACATTTTGTTTTGTGTGTTCAGATGCCCTGTGTGGACAAATTCATGGAAATTTATGACAATCAGATTAAATTAACTACATTTTTCAGAGAGAAAACTGGACTAAATCTGTCCAATTCGACCAGAGCACAACAGGAAGGTTAACACATCTTTTGGTCCCAGTAAAACGCATGAAAATGACATGCACATATGTACAGACACCATCATGAAAATGACATGCACATGTGTACAGACACCATCATGAAAATGACATGCACATGTGTAAAGACACCATCATTGTGTGCAAATATTTAGTTACATGTTTTCAAACGCTAGTGTTGCAAGTGTCATGCTCTACCAAATGAGCCACCGACGCCTCTCTTGAGCAATGTGAATTGGTTCTCAATTGAATTATAATAATATTTTTTATTCACTTTTCAAAAGCAAGTTACAAAGTAATAATAATAATAATATATTGCATTTGTAAAGAGCTTTTCATTATAGAGGAATAATCTCAAAGTGCATAAAAAATAAGAAAAGAATAATATTAAATAAATAATAGATCCATCATATATAAATAAAATATATACACAGAATATTTACATTAAACTCTAATGATAATGCAGTAAACTAACATTTTAACGTAGAAGTGATAAAGTGAGTCTTAAGGCCTGCTTTACAAGCCATGACTGTCTGTGTAGCCTTGAGGCTGTCAGGAAGGGAGTTCCAGAAATCAGGTCCAGTGAAAGAAAAGGCGTTGTATCCCATTTTTCAGAGCCGGGTTCTTGGTTCTTTGAGCTGATTGGTGTTGCTAGACCATAGAGAGTGTGGAGGTTCATAAAGGGGAGAGCAGGTCAGATAAGTAGACAGGTCCCAAGCCATTGATATCTTTATAGACTAAAAGGATCATTTTAAAGTCAATTCTTTGAAGGACAGGAAGCCAATGTAGGTCAACAAGGAGAGGGGTGATGTGGGCAGATTTATTTGATTGTCTCAGGATTCTTGCAGCCCTGTTTTGGATGAGCTGTATTTTATTAACTGAATTCGCAGGCAGGCCCCCTGGTACTGCATTCCCTTAATCAATTCTGGAGAAAACAAATGAATGGATATGCTTTTCTGCATCAGAGAAGGTGAGAGAAGGTCTCAGGTGGGAATTGTTCTTAAGGTGAAAAAATTATGTTTTACAAACATGGCTAATGTGGGCCTTAACAGAGTAGGGTCAAATTTCACACCCATATCTGTGACGACTGAGGAGAGGAGAATGATGTGGCCGTCAAAGGCAGGACAGACGCAGGAGTACGTGATTTGCCATGGGTTGCCTATATGCATTGCCTCTTTCTTGCTGCTATTGAGTTGGAGGAAGTTGTTCCGCATCCAGTGTTTTACCTCATCCATGCAGTTGGACAGGGTTGACATGGCAGATGTTGTATCAGGTTTGGTTTGAATGTACACCTGTGTGTCACCTGCGCAGCAATGGAATTGAAAACACTGATGTCTAAAGATCTGGCCGAGTGGGAGCATGTATAGCAGGAAGAGAATAGGTCTTAGCACCGACCCTTGTGGGACATCACCGGTTAATGTGAACTCCTTTGATATTGTCTCACCAAAAGAAACACTGCTTGTGGTTAGAGAGGTAAGAGGTGAACCAGTTTAAGACAGTCCTAGACATGGCAGTGTGCTCTCTTAGGTGCTGGAATAGAAGGGTTTGATCTACTTTATCAAAAGCAGCGCTGAGTTCCAGAAGAATCAAAATGGAGGGGGATCCTGTATCTGCAGCCATTTGCAAATCATTAACAACCTTCATCAATGCTGTCTCAGTACTATGCATTAGCATGTAGCCAGACTGGAACACCTCATAAAGCTGGTTAGCACTGAGGTGTGAGTGAAGTTGAGTTGCCACAATCTTCTCTGGAACTTTTCATGAGAATGAGAGTTTGGAAATAGGCCTGTAGTTTGAAAGGATGTCTGGGTCAAGGGACGGTTTCTTGTCTGGGTCAAGGAGGAGATGGCTGCCATCTTGAAAAGCAACAGTACCTGGCCAGTGTGCAGGGACTTGTTGAACAAACAGGTTATAAAATCAGTGAGAGTGGCTGAGTATTTTTTATATAGTGGAATAGGGTCAAGAGGGCCGCTGGGAGATTTAATTTTTAATACGATTTCCAGAACAGTAGCAAGTGTCACCAGAGCAAAGTCACTTAGAAAAGAAACAAATATGTGATTATTATAAGCAATAACTTAGGTAAACTAGACCAACTGGCAATGCCACTCTCCTTATGGTGAGAAACCCACAGCTTCACTTACAGCTTAACCATTCTATCCTAAATCCCTGCGCTAGGTTTCCATGAAAGGAAGGAAAAGGAACAGAGGCTTTTGTATAACAACATATAACAATTTATTTGAGAACACTTTAAAACAACGAGACCAATCAAGGCAACACAGAAGGGTTTGTGTCAGTCAAAATGCACTGAAGGGATGGTAATTGCAAATAGAGTATGGAAACAGGCCAGACACGGCACACGGGAACCTGAGGTTAACAGCAAAACGCTAAAGCTACTATCATTACTGCAGGCCTGGCGACAGGATGAGATGACTGAGGGGGGCATTTTTTATAAATGAGGTGCATATCTTATCACTGCACAAGCCACAACTACAGTGGTTATAAGAGGGTGTGCAAACTTATGCAACCAGGTTATTGTGAGTTTTTTATTTTTCCCCCTCAAAGATTTCAGTTTGTTTTTCAATTGAATTGTTCAAATTATATGTCAAAACATCCTGACATAATTTATCTTTGTCTCATTCTTTTACATCACAAGAACCTGGCATTTTAACAGGAGTGTGTAGACTTTTTATATCCACTGTAGTTGTGACACAAGTCAATGCATCTGTGAAAATAACTCTCTTCTTAATTTTCAAAATGTTTGTTGAGTTATTGAGATCAAGAGCAAGGGCATGAATATCAGCCGCTAATGTATTTACAGAATGACGCTGTAATGAACACCAGGACCAGGGGTTTGAGGTTCCAATTGCGGAACGCAACTGTCGATTTATTAGCGAAAGCACAAGGGATAAGGCACGAGCAAAACGAGAGACAGGCAGGCAGATTCGGTAACCAGGTGATCAGTCCGCGGAGACGACAGTACATGAAGGGACAGGCAGGCAGGATAATCCACGGGACAGGCAGGCGGGTACGGTAACCAGGTAATCAGTCCATGAGGGCGACAGTACAGGCAGGGGCAAGCAGGTAGGAGAATCCACTGGGCAGGCAGGCAGGTCACGAGGCAGGATTCTATACTTCAAGACAAACGGGGACAGGGCAAGAAAGGAGAGGACAAAAAGCTGGGAATGAGAACAAGGAAGAGCGCTATGCAAAGGCTTGGCAGGTCCACTACGAACAATGAGTGGAGGTGGAGAACAGGCTGATATAGAGAGGGGTAACGAGGAGCAGGTGTTCAATATTCTGGTGATTGGGATCTGGATTGCGGGCTGCGTTCAGGTACATTGGGAAGTGAGTGTGTAGCGGTGGCCGGTAAGGAACGCGAGAGGGAGGGGCTGGAGCAGGAATGATGCGAGGACCTCACAGATGCAATTTAAATGCTAAAGAAGGAATTAATAGAGGTCTATATTTCTCAGTTACTAGTGAAGGATAGGTGCCATAGTAAATCATTCATTATAAGATGATAACATATACAGGTGCTGGTCATAAAATTAGAATATCATCAAAAAGTTGATTTATTTCAGTAATTCCATTCAAAAAGTGAAACATTCCATACAGACTGATATATTTCAAGTGTTTATTTCTTTTAATTTTGATGATTATAACTGACAACTAATGAAAACCCCAAATTCAGTATCTCAGAAAATTAGAATATTACTTAAGACCAATACAAAAAAAGGACTTTTAGAAATGTTGGCCAACTGAAAAGTATGAACATGAAAAGTATGAGCATGTACAGCACTCAATACTTAGTTGGGGCTCCTTTTGCCTGAAGTACTGCAGCAATGCGGTGTGGCATGGAGTTGATCAGTCTGTGGCACTGCTCAGGTGTTATGAGAGCCCAGGTTGCTCTGATAGTGGCCTTCAGCTCTTCTGCATTGTTGGGTCTGGCGTATCGCACCTTCCTCTTCACAATACCCCATAGATTTTCTATAGGGTTAAGGTCAGGCAAGTTTGGTGGCCAATTAAGAACAGGGATACCATAGTCCTTAAACCAGTTACTGGTAGCTTTGGCACTGTGTGCAGGTGCCAAGTCCTGTTGGAAAATGAAATCTGCATTTCCATAAAGTTAGTCAGCAGCAGGAAGCATGAAGTGCTCTAAAACTTCCTGGTAGACGGCTGCGTTGACCTTGGACCTCAGAAAACACAGTGGACCAACACCAGCAGATGACATGGCACCCCAAACCATCACTGACTGTGGAAACTTTACACTGGACTTCAAGCAACGTGGATTCTGTGCCTCTCCTCTCTTCCTCCAGACTCTGGGACCT
>JACXGI010005375.1:0-20082 GCA_016801175.1 Esox masquinongy | reverse complement strand
CTGACTTTCATCAGAGAACATAACTTTGGACCACTCAGCAGCAGTCCAGTCCTTTTTGTCTTTAGCCTAGGCGAGACGCTTCTGACGCTGTGTCTTGTTCAAGAGTGGCTTGACACAAGGAATCCGACAGCTGAAACCCACGTCTTGCATACGTCTGTGCGTGGTGGTTCTTGAAGCACTGACTCCAGCTGCAGTCCACTCTTTGTGAATCTCCCCCACATTTTTGAATGGGTTGTTCCACAATCCTCTCCAGGGTGCAGTTATCCCTATTGCTTGTACACTTTTTTCTACCACATCTTTTCCTTCCCTTCGCCTCTCTATTAATGTGCTTGGACACAGAGCTCTGTGAACAGCTAGACCTTTTGTGTCTTGCCCTCCTTGTGCAAGGTGTCAGTGGTCGTCTTTTGGACAGCTGTCAAGTCAGCAGTCATCCCCATGATTGTGTAGCCTACAGAACTAGACTGAGAGACCATTTAAAGGCCTTTGCAGGTGTTTTGAGTTAATTAGCTGATTAGAGTGTGGCACCAGGTGTCTTCAATATTGAACCTATTCACAATATTCTAATTTTCTGAGATACTGAATTTGGGGTCTTCATTAGTTGTCAATTATAATCATCAAAATTAAAAGAAATAAACACTTGAAATATATCAGTCTGTGTGGAATGAATGTGTACATTATACAAGTTTCACGTTTTGAATGGAATTACTTAAATAAATCAACTTTTTGATGATATTCTAATTTTATGACCAGCACCTGTATACTTGTCTCTGTTACATTACATAATTCTATAATACTTTATCCACTAAAATGTTGTCTCGTTCACATTGACACAAAACAATTCTCCAATCGATGGAGGTATTCAAAACTATTAATAGTATTAAGATCTATAATTAATATCTCAGGCGTGCACAACCTGATACCTCGCAACCACTAACTATATTAATTCATACTGTTTCATAGTATTATATGGCTTATTAATGGGAATCAGCAACCATAGAAATGTAAAGGCTCACTCACCATTGAAAAGTCAATACAAGTAAACATTATGTCCAGAACATTCACATGTACATAATGGGACTCAAAACATTTTCTTGGTAAGCCTGCCACAACAGTGATATTTGCTAGAGCCATGTTCTACTACTATAACTGAGCTACACGGGACAATGTCAGATTCTGCTCTTTAATTCTTGATTTTCGCCTGACTATACAAAATCATTTAAATTCAGCAAATGTTTTTTATTGTAAATACATTTTAACCTGAATACAAAAATTGTGGTCAATATATTTGGTGACTCAAATGTCTACAGGTCATTAATGATGTTAGGTACACTGGATGTTTTTGTTGGATGGACTTCTGATGGAAAATACATTCAGCTAATGTGTACATGTTTGTTTCCTCAATAGGCATATCACAGAGTCAGCTGAATGAATAACCAGAAACCCATTACCATCACCCAAAGTTTTAATATTTTGCTAGACACCATTAAGCATTGTGTTAAACTGACTAACGTTTCTTACTAAGTTTACCTTCACCACAAATAGCATCTATGAACTGTATGACTTTTGCCACTGGCCGTGTTAAAAGCTTATTAGCCAGTAATATTTCGCTAGACACCATTAAGCATTGTGTTAAACTGACTAACGTTGACCGCGTCTACATTCAAAACCCTGTACTTTCTGTCCCGGGCGGGGCGGAGGGGTGGGGGTGTATTGTGATCCTAGCGACGCCTCTGCATAGCACTTACGATGGTTTAGCAATGCACGTAGCCTTAAGTGGGACTTTGTTATGACAGTCTTACGCCTGTTTCCCAAACCACCACGTAAGTCGCTCTTTATAAAGTGCATCGTAAGTGCCACGTTACGGCCGTTTGGAATGGAATTAGGCCATCTTTGGGGCTTGGAATGGAATTATGCCATGAATATGTTTTGAAATATAGCCTATTCCTATTGCATTTCGATAGTGCTTGCTTATTTATCAGAAGCATTTAATCCCAGCAAACAATATTACGTTGTCACGACGTAGCAAGACAGTCTGTTTTCGTACCAGTTACGTAACTATCTGACGTTGCAGCAACCGTAAAAGTGAAGTTCCTATTTTGGTTGCTACAACGTAATTTCGTCACCTGCACGTCGTGACAACGTTACGTAATTAAGGTTGCCTATTCGTCATTTGCTGACCATTGGCAGGTTTGCAGTATTTGGTTATGCAATGCTTATTTTTGCACTAGCAAAATCCATTTGGTCTAGGTTCAGCTACTGTAGCTAGCCTACCTGTTACCTTCTACTCTTGGTCCTCTGCAGCATCAACCATATCCCATTAACATGGTGGTTCTATTTTTAAAATAAGACTAAGTTAACTCAGTTTGTTTTCTGCCTTATATTCTAACATTCCACAAAGTACATGCCAATATAATCTCCTGTTTTTTTTAAAGCACAGACCACAAAATCAACCCTGCTGGATATTTTGCTCATGTAGTCATTTTCCAGCAAACCATATTGCATTGTGACGGCGTACTGACAAGGTAACTTACATTAGGAACCAATTAGATAATGATCTTACATAAATACAACCTGAAATGCAATTTATTTAAAGTAACTCATTTGTAATTTGCGAAACAATATTTTGTATCAGGTATATTAATATGCCTTAACCATGTTTTGCACTTAAAAATTAGTATATCCATACCTACAGCTAGAATAGGTACAGTTAAGTTCATTCCTGTCCAGTTAACATATCTCACTTGACACTTCTGTCAAACTTTGTGTTTATCCACTCCAACTGTCCCATGCCCTCTTAAAGGTGCACAACACAATTCAGCAAGGCTCTAAACAGACATTAGTTTTACAGTGAGCATGTAAGGTATTATGTATACATTTATTCTATCAACCCCTTTCCAGATATAATTATGTCAATTGCCGTTAGATCATCAGCCCAGATATTTTCTCCTAACAAAGTACATGACATATAATATAGAAGAGCCCTATATGAAATGCATTAAAAAAGTATATAACATTTACAAACAATCAAGAAAATGTATGTAATTAAAAAATCACTTTATTGATCACCCACCTCACACTCTCCCAAGTTGGTCAACGGTACAGAAATTAAAATCAGAATTAAATTGCAGGTCTTCAATGGCAATAACCAGGCAAATCAATTTTTCCACCAATAGTTGAATCTCTTGAATCACTGAAATTGAAATCCAACTATCAACTGATCACATAAGAGATATTATCAAACTGGCCATTTTTACAAATAATTAAAATATAATAACATAAGCCAATATTAATGCCTTACTTTTCATTGGGTTCTTCTAATGGTGAGAAATTGTGAAAAATCATGAGTTTTTTTTTAACTATAAACTGATCAAACAAGAAGAAATATTATCCAACCGTCAAAATACAATAACACAAGCAAAAATGGAAGCTTTACTCTTCCTCGTTGTCAGAAATGAGTGGTCATCAATTCTGTCTTCACCTTCCTTTGTTGTTGGGACCCAGAACTGCACCTGATCATGGACAATGAAAACAAGTTTAAAAAGAATATAAGTGTCCACAATGTGATTCAGTTATTTCATAATAATTTTAGTATATCACTTTTACATTATCAAATGTCTTGTTGAATCATGCTTTGTGTGAATTCAGTAAATATCTTTACATTTGAGTACTTATGAGGTGACTCAATGGTTAAACAGCTCTGGAAAAAATTAAGAGACCACTCCTAATTTTTCTTAAATCAGCATCTCTACATGTATGGCAGCCATTCCATTCCAGTGTGTGTTAAATTCCAACACAGGCACACCTCATTTTACTTAATGAGGTACTGATTAGGTGATTACCTGAACCAAATCTAATGACTCCGTCTAACTATTAGACGACAAGGTGTTGGGCAAAGCTGAAAATTTGACTAGTCAGAGAAGATGACCTTACTCCATTCCTCTACGGTCCAATCCTTATGGTGTTTTGCAAACTTCAGCCTGGCTCTTCTTTGCTTCTCCTTGATGAAGGGCTTTTTTCTAGCTTTCCACAACTTCAGCCCTGCCCCTAGGAGCCTGTTTCGAACAGTGCACTTCACCCCAGCTCTTTCAGCTCTTTTGTCATGCTGAATAGTTATTTTTTTATTCAAATTACCTTTGAGGTACTACTTGCACTGTTTTTGCCATCCAGCTGGTTCTATTGCAAGAGGATAGTGATGACCACTGCAGTGGTTTTTATACTTTTCCTCGTTAGTTTGGATTTGGTTAAAGTAATCACCTAATCAGTACCTCATTGAGTAAAATGAGGTGTGCCTGTGTTGGAATTTAACAGACACTGGAATGGAACGGCTGCCATACACGTAGAGATGCTGATTTAAGAAAAATTAGGAGTGGTCTCTTAATTTTTTCCAGAGCTGTATATTATTAGTATTTTTGTATTACTGGTTTCAGTCTACATATCTTCCTTGAGACTGACCAAAATATTAAGGGGACATTGTCTTTATGATGACAAAAGCTAAAGTTGCTCTGCATTTTTTATGCATCACATATTGGTACCCCAATGACTAGAGAAAGTGAAATATTACTTGATATTAAAGAACACACAAGCCAATTATATCAATAAGCTATCAATACATTTTGCTTACCCTAAAGCTGCATAAATAAAACACTAACAAGCGTATTGCACAAGCCTCTAGTTACAGCATTATTCTATTGATCATCAGTGTTTACAATCACTTCAGTTGCTTGCTCTGTTGTTCTTCTTACAGTCAGGGAAAGCTGCAATGATAAATGGGAATGCATATTAAGGATTTCAACGTTTGTTAAAATATGACTACAAAATTGTGTACTTCCTCGAATCTGCTTAGCAGATTTTCCGTGTCAAAATGATCTTGCGCTGGAAATTAATATTTTAATGTTCCACTCGGTAGCCTAGTGCACATTAAAGCAATAAAGTACACAACGGACATACTTTGAAAACATGATCATTACCGCGTGCTTAGTCACACCTTGAAAACACAAACTCGACTTGAGCATTTATTTCTGTCCAAGCAAGTGAAACAATTCTTGCACTGAGCTCAGCCTGGCTGGGGAAAAAACAACCAGTCAATCAAGCTAGCTACAGTAGAAGTTGACTTACAGTACTGTAGCTTGCTTACGCTAGTTGCCTTGCTCTACAGAGTTAATGTTATTCGATGATAACTACCAAAGTGATTTTAGCTAATTTGTCAGATAGATAAGATAGCTATCTGCTTTGTAAAGAAGTTAAATAAGCTTACCTGAGATTCCTTGTCCAGAAATGAAGACACGGTGCTCCAGAAATTATGTCGGCTTAACGAGCTAAGCAGATGTTTGTTAAGTAGTCGTACAGTATTGTTAACTAGCTGCAATAGTTAGTTAGCCAGGTACGTTACTGTAACAGAAAACTTGCTCTGCCTGCAATTGCTATACTGGGTAGGCTACACGACTAAATAAGAACATTTCTAAATTGGAAAATTGCTAGATTAGGAAAACCGAAAGTACCTTTCTGTAGTTTGATAGGTTAACATAAATGATTACATCATTTCTAAATAGAAAAAAATAATCAATTCGAAAAAACTATGATAGCGGCTGAAACGTAAGCACTATAATAGCTATTGGGCTAACCAGAATAGAAGAGTACTTGTGAAAACTCACAGACACGACTAAACCAGTATTATCTTAAACTGGAGTAAAAAACATGAACATAGTTTAACACATCAGAAGTATACAGCCACCGCGATAATGTAATTGCTGAGGTAAACTTCTCACGACTATTTAGGAGTACCTATAATACAGCGAAGACATGGCGGGACCCTCGAGCTGCGGCTCTTCCGTGCGTGCAGTTAATTTGTGTATGCCTTCCATCTGGTATTGTGAGAGATTAGGCTACATTGCATTTGAATTGAGCAATTGTGTGTATTGGAGTATTATTGTTTCTTCAGCTGAACTCTGAAATATTTGGAATATGGTTTCCGATGTGGTGGAAGTAATGACATCGTAAGCAAAGTACGCAGTAGCAACGAAAATAGGAGTTTAACTTTTACAGTTGTAGTTACGTAAGATCGTTACCAAACTGGTACGTAAGTTTTTACATTGTCAGTACGTCATTTATTTACGTTTCTGCGACGTACTGAGCAGGTGAGGAAGATGTGGTCATGCAATTACCTTCGGACAAAGTTGCCACAACGTTGTAAGAAGGTAATGTCACGTCATGACCAATCCACTACGCCACGGTTGGTCGTGGTTACGTAACGTGTTTGCTGGGTAATGATTAGTGACCAAAAAATGCTAATATCTATGCCAGTGTTTCTCAATCCTCTCCTGGGGCCTCCCCGGCCGTTCCATGTATTAGATGTAACTCAGAGCTAGCAAACCTGAATCACCTAGTTAACTAATTATCAAGCCCCTGGCTGGAGTAGCATGTGGCTGCAGTACCGGAAGCTGCAGTTTCAGGACCCTCGTTATTCGCAACAGCGTCACCTAACGAATTGGAAAACCATGGACCGGAACAGGTTTAACCAATAGCATGTTTATTAACAAGATGGACGGTATTCAGACTGTGAGTAGTTATATTGAATCACGTTTTGTTTTGTATAAAACAGTGCTGGTGTCTTGAATTGGACAGAAAAGTTAATGTTAGCTAGCTTGTTGACTGAATGTTAATTCAGCTTTGTGTATTGAAATGAATTCGACAGCAACGTTGATGTTAGCTAGCTAGGCCGAACTTCGCCCAAAGGCTTAACGTTTAGTATCATAACGTTAGCTAACTAGTGAAGTTAGCTAACTAGCTAACGTTATGATACTAAAGGCTTTACTGTGATAGTCTTAAAGAAGGCACTACAATCATCTGTTAACGTACGATAGCTTGCTGCAAAACGAACTTTTAGCCTATTTGTTTTGTTGTATATTGAATCCATTGTGCGATTTTGGCAAGCCAAACTAGGTGTCTTATATAAATTGTTGACTTAATGACTATGATAATTTATTCAGGCCAGCACATTAATTAAACTTCAAAAGATGATAAAAGCATCTGGATATGATCTGTCTGTCAGCTGAATCAAATCTGCAGCCTTGTTCAATGCTTGTTCAATACCCACTGTTTTACCATTTTACTTAAGTTAAAATAGTCTTTTGGTTCAGTAATAGGCTTGGGACTAATTTATGTCTGTGAAATAATCTTACAAAGTGAAATTTGACCAATTAGGCTCTCTCCTTTTGAAGATGCATATAACCATCCAGGAAGGAAGATCCTTGCCGGATTTAAAAAGATGCACCACATGCTGCAAGGACGTCCACTGCCCGTTCTGTCACTCAACTGTGTTTCACCCAAAAAGGTTGAGCAAGGTCACAGCCCATTTAGAGGGCCATTTCAACCGTGCAGTTTTCCATGAAGGTAAAGTTTAAAAATATTTTTCTGTGAAGTTTCAATGCGATGCATTAAAAGCAGCCTGAATGTTATCAACAATTCCTTTTGAGCAGTGAATCAATACAAGTCTGTCTCTGATTTGTTTGCTCTGACCAGATATTTGATTCAGACACATTTAAATAATACATAGGCCTAATAATACTTCTATCATTATATGTTTTAGGATATACCATTCACAGATGTGTTAAATTGCTGACCGCAATGATGTTACCACTGAATATTGAAGGGTCAGGAAAATTCAGATGTCAATAACATGTTTTTTTATATTTGTTTTCTTGCTTCTCTGTCTATCTCTCTGACTCTCTCATTGAAGGATGAAGATGGATGGAGTGATGTGGTGTAGGGAGGGGTTATTGTTTTTGGTTAACATTCAAAAAATAATAATGTATACATAATCTTGAATCTGCCCCCTGAGTTGTCCTTGTCTTGCCTCTCCAAAATGACAAATTTCAGGTTGAGATCTAGTGACTGCAAAAGCCATACCAAATACAATAGAATATAACAATATATTTTTCCTGAGGGAACTTTGTGGTGTTCACCAGCAGCAGAACAGAACAAAGCGGTGGATCCTCTCCGCAGCCCCATCCATCCCACATCACCCAAAGACACGTTTCATCACAATGATGACATGAAATCAAATACAATATAATAGTTTAACTTATTTCCCCAGAGAAATTTGATTTATATATATAATACAGCATAGAATAAAATAATGAAATACATTACAGAATGTGTGTGTGTGTGTGTGTGTGTGTGTGTGTGTGTGTGTGTGTGTGTGTGTGTGTGTGTGTGTGTGTGTGTGTGTGTGTGTGTGTGTAATTATCCACAGTATGAGTAGAGGATTTACATATGTTTAGTAGTTTTATTCCCAACAGATGTGGTTGAATGGTGTTAAAGGCACTAGAGAAATCCACTAACACTAACCTGGCATGTGCTTTTGGTTTTTCCAGATGGGAGTGTATATGATGAAGTAATGTAAGGGCAGCATCGTCTACTCTTCCTGTAGGCAAACAAGTTGATCTGCCAGGTTCTGGACCGTCTCTTGTAGTTGCGAAAGTACCAGTTGTTCAAAACTCTTCATCACTGATGTAAGAGCTACAGGCCAGAAGTTATTGGGAAGTCTGAGTCCGCTCTTTGGCACAAGGCAGATGGTAGTGGTCTTCCACAGAGCTGAACTGTATGTTCCTTCGAGGACCAGTTGAAAAGTTCACAGAAGACGGGCCAGTTGTTTGTAGCAGGTCTTCAGGAGCTTTTTACTGATGTTATGAGGACATTATGCTTTGTTGACTTTCGCTCTTTGTTGAAATTAAGCCCATCAGTGTTCATATTGCAGGGTTTCCATTGGTTCTCTGTAGTCCCAGACAATGTTTTGAGGCCTCTCCAGGCATCACACATCTGTCCACATTGAAATGTATTTTCCACCTTTTCTTTAGACCATTTAGCTTCCTTAATTTGCTTACTTCATTTACCTTGAATCAAATTACACTGAATCTTCACACCTATGGAATATGTACATTTGTTTCTACTGTAATGTTATTTTAAGTTCTTTAATTATCCAAGGTTTGTAATTTGAACATATTTTCAAATAGTATACCTTTCTTTGTGGGTATAACTGTCTCCTCAAATATAATCACATATCCTGAGAAAGCCTCCACAGCCTCATCAAGTGTGTTGTCACTGTCGCGAAAATCTAGGGTCCTAGAAATGCGGTCCTGAAACAACAGCCTCCGGCTTGGGTCGAATACTGCGTTCCGGTCACCCAATTCGCTAGGCATCGCTGTCGTCGCGAATAACGAGGGTCCTAGAACAGCGGTCCTGAAACAACCGCCTCCGGTACTGCAGCCACATACTATTGTTTATGTGGCTGCAGTACGAACGGGTAGCCTAACACGTACTTTTTTGTTAGCAACATGCAAACAGTCTATTTCCAAGACTGAAAGAAACGACAGCCCTGAGAGTAATTTCTAATCTAAAGTCCGTATGTGTGAAACTTTATAAGGCTTTTGAATTATACATGGTTATTAAAGGGAAATAACGAGGAACATTTAGCCCATGAGTGGAAAAGGTAAAACTTAAATCCGACCGGACGTTGTTCTCCATAAACCTGGTCTTGCTTAAACCTTTAGTCAGGGAGTATTCATAATGACGGAGGCACACGAAGTGTTTACATCAGTCTTTCTGGATCTGTTCCACTGGACTCCATACGAGCGCTACACATCCTTGATATTTATGCTGTTGGTGTGCGGACTAGACAGCTGCAGAGACGGCGATCAAGCATTTGCAACCACATTTCAGCATCGGACTTCAACTATTCGGCATTTTAGGTCAACAGAAAATGTATGTCAATTACTCTTTCTCGCACTTTCTCTTTTGTAACTTGTTATTGATCGGCTAAATTGCTTTATAACATGCCTCTTAAGGAAAAGTAGGCAATGTTGTTCGTCCTGAAGCTATTTGGTTTTAATTTACAGAAAGTGATACAAACAGCGTAATCATTTTGAATATTGATCTAAGAATCTACTCTAGAAAAAATATTTAAGACTTTCTATCATGATTTAGGTTTCTTATTGGAGTTTTCATGTAAAATTTCAGATTTCCCTATAGGAGCCGATTTTGGGGGATTATAGCTTTTATAAAAAAACAATTCTATTAGATTTCTACTTGACTTCATTTTCAGGACTTCCATTGGAACATCTTATAGAAGTTTATAGAAAACTTCTATAAGAATCCTATAGAATAGTTCCAGATCCTACCAGAAAATTCTAAAGGATTTGTTTGATCAGGGATAACTAATCCAATCTGGATATTGGATGCAAGGGTGTAGGGACAGGGGGGGACATGTCACCCCCAATGTATTTAAATAATGAATATGGGCTTGAAGTGCAGCTTTAATTTGAGGGTATTGACATTAGGGCTGTCACGATATCAGATTTTCACTACACGATTATCATGGCCAAAAGAAGAAGGTGGAGAGAGTCTGTAACCATAACTGTACAAATAAAAAGTGTACAAAAAGAATACAGTATATTTAATGGTACATGTTATCGGCTACTTTAAGTGCCATGTGTGAGGGAGCGTTTAGAGAAAAATGAAATGGATTGTGAAAAGGCAACCAGATGAACTGATAAACAAAAGATCCACAAGGCCTAACACCAAGAGGAGTTTTGGAAAAATACAAAACATTTGCCCAGTGAATAAGATAAGAAAATTTGTTACTTCAAACACTAGTGTATAGGTCCAGACTCGTAGTTTAAGCATTGTTTGGCCATGAATAAGCTATGGAAAAACCAAGAGGGGTTTTTGGAAAAATACGTCCTTTTTTCCATGTGAATAGGCAAAAACGTGGCGTCTTTGTGGATCTCTCCCGGGGGTTCTAGTGGGGCTAACGAGTTGATTTCAACACCATTGCATAGGTCCAGTCTCCTTGTTTGAGCACATGCATTGTTTGTCTATACCTGACATGAATGAGGTATTGAAAAACCAAGGAGTTTTTGGAAAAATACAACTTCAGTTTCGCCTAGTGAATACGATAATATATGTGTATTATTAACATGATATCAATATTTAATTTTTTAAATATCACGGTTATCGTCAATACCGTTATATAGCGACACCCCTAATTCACATCCAATTTTAAGACAGGGTTTAGGAATTACAGCTCTTCTGCAGAGGTGGTTGGCCTTCTGTCATGTTATACCATCTTTGCATAGAAACTCTGAAGTTCTGTTAGAATGACCATTGAGTTCTTGGTCATCTCACTGACCAAGGCCCTTCTTGCAGGGTTGCTTAATTTGGCCTGATGGCCAGCTCTAGGAAGAGTATTGTTGGTTGCAAACGTCTTCCATTTAATAAGGATGGAGCCCACTGCTCCTGGGAACTATCAGGGCTTTAACTTGCTACAACCTTCCCCATATCTATGCCTTGACACAGTTATAACCAGATATAACTGGTGCTGTCTCGAATGAGATGTGGATGACATCTTTGGCAGCAATTGTTTCCGCCGAAGAAGTCAGTTACAGTAGATGCCTTTCTAAATAATGTCCCATCAATTAAATTTGTTATAGATGGACACCAATCAACTTCTGGAGGCATCTCAAGTTTGATCAATGGACAGCATATGCATCTGAGCTCAATTTGTAATGTGTCATGGCAAAGGGTCTGATTAATTACACGCATGAGATATAATAACATTTGCACAAATTTCAAAAAATATGTTTTCAGTTAGTCATTATGGGGAATTCTGGCTGCATTGATGACATTTTTTTAAAAATCAATTATACTGTAGATTAAGTCTAAAACACAACAAAATGTGGAAAAGTGAAGGGGTCTGAATAATTCCGGAAGCCACTATATCAAACTTGGTTATGACATAAGGTGCAGTGCACCAGTAGAACATTAGTTAGAAGTGTGCAACACAATGCCATTATGCTGTTGAGAATTACATTTTTCTCTCATTGTTTCTGGTTTGTCTGTTACTAAATCTATCTAATTGTCAGTTTGATGCCATTCTATAAATGGGACACAATGTATGTTTACTTACTGTAATTGCTGATTAATTCTGAATGGCACCAGTAGGCAGGGTCAATGTTCAGAGAACAAGTAGCATTTTAGTCATCTCTGTAATATCAGCGGTTACCAGAGGCGCCACTGGGATTACAATACATTCGGGGCTTAGCCCACCCCCCCGCCCTGCCCGGGACAGAAAGTACAGGGTTTTGAATGTACATTCGGAAAATTTTTATGTACACGCTAGCGACCTACACGTCTCCAATGTCATAATGTGCAATTGGAATTATAGATGAATAGATCAGTGGCTATTTCTTTATTATTATTTTTTTTGGTCAATTTGAGGTCCGAGGCTATTCATAAAAGATCCGGGGCTATAGCCCCGGACGCCCAGGCCTAACGACGCCACTGGCGGTTACCAACAATACAGCTCTGGAAAAAATTAAGAGACCACTGCACCTTTTTCTGTCCTTTCCAAAAAAGGTGAAAAGGAAAGTTTTGAGTGGGGAAGAGAAGCGTTCAATTTGCAGTGGTCTCTTAATTTTAACCCTTCTGTTCCTCACTCAAAACCTTCCTTTTCGACTTTTTTGGAAAGGAAAGAAAAAGGTGCAGTGGTTTCTTAATTTTTCAGGAGTTGTAGCTGTATAACAGATGGTCATCCCCTGAATAGCAGAACTTGGTTCTACCTAACACTCTCTTACTAAATACCCAAGGACACACTCCAACCTGGAAGGAATCTAGATAAATAACCCAATTAACTGGGTATCTAATGTGTAAACCTGTAACACTTACCAAGACCTCACTTTTGTTGATTTTCGTTGATTTCGTTGATCTGTCCTTTGCAAGCTATCTTGCTATTAGTTTGCTTTGTGTTGATGTGAAGCTCTTATCTAAGCTCTTAGCCATGCATTTAGAGACTATTCTACCTTCCATTATATCTACAGACCATGTTTTCTAAATTAACCTTTTTGTTGTTTTACAGGCAAGCCTGGCAGAGACATGTCACAATGGAAGTGCCAAAAGGAAAGATTGTTACAGTCACCACAGACTTTGAATCAAAACGCTACATCTTTGTCAAGTCTGTAATGGAATATGCCCGTCCAGACCATGAAGGTAGAAGTCATTTGATGCTTTTAAATAAGGGTTTACTGTGATTTCAGAAGTGACTTGTCTTTACAAGACAGATTCTAAATTTGTTTGTTTTGTCAGCTTGAGGACTTTTGTAGGAATTCATTTTCAAATTAGTTAATGTATTTTAAACATACAGTGGTACTTAATACAGTACTGTAATACTGAAATACAAATGATGTGTGCCTGATGGCCCGTTCCTCATGTCGTGAGCGGGGCTGCTGCTGGCTCTTAGGCACCGCCCCTTATTAGACCTGTCACACCTCATGTCATTCTTCAACCCACAGTTGACCTTCCCAGCCTCATTCATGGAAAGGCAATGACAGACAACATGGTCAATAATTGGCAATTATATAAGTGGCAATTATATTCTCCCTTTGAGCAAGTGCACTGCCATGCATCTACCATGTACCCCCTTCCCTTCGCCATGCTTGGTCCATTCTGCAAATTGCATCTCTAGGAGGCCCCTATTATGCATGAATAAGAACTGATCGCTGATTGAACATTGTGCAAATACGTTTTGTATATGTGCAGGAAAAGTTTACTTTCAAGGGAAAAGTTTGTATCAGTTGTGACCAAGTGTAAAACAAAATGGAAACATGATTTACTCGAGAGTTTTGCATCTTTTGTTTATTGTTTTTTTATTGTTTTGCCAAAATGTGCTTAGCATTTGCATTGTGTGTGAAAGCAAGGAGAAATGACTGCTTTGCAAACAAATTATACTGTTGTGCTTTTTAAATGGAGATCAACTAGAACTCAGTTTCATTAAATGTATCTTTGAAATCAAGTAACAGTAAAGGCAATATTCCTAATTTACTCCCACTTGTGGAAGTTAGTTGAAATACAGTAAATACAACAATACAACAAAAGTTCATGTTTGAACTCTTTCCTTTTGGGGCACTTTCAGTTTCGGGTGCCAGTTTACAAAAGCTGTAATTATTGTTTTTTGATATTTCAAAAAAATATAAAAGCTATATAAATGGCACAATGATTCCAAACATTATTCAGTGCTTGTTTTGTCACTGGAAAAGTGTTTGAGAGAACTGCCTAGAAACTTAGCAACCAGGAAATTACCATGGGATTTCCTTTGCCCTGTCTGCTGTTGCTAATTTATGGGTTTATCAAGATTATCCCATCTCTACTGAGAGGAAAGAGAGGGTGCAGCATTTCCATTTGACAACAGAAGCCTTTTTGTTGACCAACACTTGTATATGCACCCACAATATTTTATGGTGAATACATGTTGTGAAACACTATGATAACATTTTACTGCCGATATATTATGGACATTATCTTATTTTACATTTAAATACTTTCTACAAATGGCCCCTTTTATTATCTGCTCCCCGGTGGCAGAGACAAAGTACACACGCTTTTATTGTTCTTGACTTATTTAAACTTTGTTTTGTTATTTCTCATTTCAGTCGTTGTCTACCATCGCCCAGAACAAAATGAAATTAAGTTGGCATTCTGTTTCAAGTTTGAAACAGACCTGTTGTTCTTTGTTGTTGAGGAGGACAACATAAAGGTATGCATATGCTGTATTTCAGAACCTCAACTATACTGTCCTTAATACATTGTCTTGTGAGATGCAATTGTCTTCTTTCAATTGGACTACAATACTTAGCTAAGAACCCACATACACCTTTCTGGCAGTGTTGGCAATTTGTTTTGGTACTTAATACCAGGATCACTGCCAAGCACTTTAAGCAGTGATCCTTAATTTATTTTGGACTATACTCCAACTGAATATTCAAGAATATTGCATATTCTTATGTGGACCCCCTTAGTTCAATCCTTATCAAAAACCAAAACAGAGGAAGCTTGCTTACCTCCAATATCTGTGAACAATGTAATTGTAAACAAACTGTATAGCCCAAAACGAGGTTAAAACTAGAATTGTACATCTCTGATACATGGGATGGTCTTGTCTTGCATCCATACTGTAGCCCTGTCTATGGATTTCAGAGTGGTTTCATTTTTCTAGCCACCTTGTCTTGCCTGTTTACAGAAACAGTGGTCAAGCGCTTGCTTAAGGCACCTTTAAAACAGCAGGAATGCAGCAGAAGTGGCTCTGGAGTTGTCTTTTTGAGCTAAATACAACCAATAAACACTGCACTTGAAATGAAATGAATGCCTTATGGCTGGCGAACACAAACTTTCAAGAATAAAAAAAGTTTGATAATCTCACTCCTACATGCTTGTCATATCTCACTTCTTGCCACTTCCTTTAACCCTGTCCCAAGACTCATTGCTAAAGGTTCAGCTGGTGGACATGATTACTAGCCAGAACAGCCAGTAAAGCCAGACACCATTTCCGTTGTGTAAAACAAATTGATGTACAAGTTAAATAAAGCCCCTGGACAGGATGCTGGACTGTCACAAAGCTTTATGGAGTTCTTCCTTGCTGCTGTGCATCAATCCTTGTTGTTGCTTGGTCTTTGGAGTTTCAGGCTGGGTGTTTGTTAAAGTCTTTTGTAGCAACGGAACTGTGCTTTCTAAAATAAATTTGATTGATTCAAATGTGAAATACAATCCATCTATTCAGAGCCAAGCAGAAGCTCTGGCTCCCATTTTTATAATATTCAATGTGATTCAACCTTCCAGTCATAGGGCAGACAACCAAGGTGTGCGTACTAACTTTTCTTTTTTTTTTACTCCCCAGCTACTTAATAAAAAGGAGAATACCAATTTGCCAGACGAGAGATGCCTGTTCCAGTGGTATAACAAGACTGGGGAATGGGGGTACCTAAAATCTGTGGCAGAACCTCAAAAGTACCTCTGCCTTGAGAAAGACAAGGTCACCGTCGGCCGTAAACCAGTGAAATTTAGACTAAATGAATTAAAGTCCTGTAATTGATCTTAGCTTTGTAAAAATGGATCCAAACGTACATTGTAATGCAACTAGTGGTGGTAGGATTGTTAGTTGCTCATGTTTTGTGAACTCACAGTCCATCGCAGCTAGCTGGCATATAATTGTACATTAAATAAACCTCCATGCCTATTATACCAAGCAAACTCCTATCGCAGCTAGTTCCCATACAATTCCCACTACATGGACTCCACCTCAATGCTGGTGTGCAAAGTGATGTGTATTTCCTAGTGGATCTGTCCAAACAATTGTATATATAACACTGGGATTTTTTTTTTATCACCCTCATCCTGCATTGAGAATGATGGCCAAATTAGGTAATATTAAGTATTCAGACTACCTTAGTCATGATTAGTCAACCAATCAGTGCAAATACAAAACTACAGATGTTGAAATAAACAATTTTAAAAATCAGTTGATCCTGCTGTGAAAATGGTGGGCTTATTTTTGAGTGGATTTAAGCAAACATACATTTGTAATTATACTCCACAAGCTTGTTCAAATTCAACTAACTCCCTGCAGTGTTTCCTGATTCAGAGTATAACTTTAAGGCAACCAGCTACAGTGGAATTTAATTTTCTCAACATTTAGGCATGTACAATAGTGTGTGTATATATATATATATATGCGTGTGTGTGTGTGTGGTTTCCAAAAGCAAACAATTATATAATTTTTACACTACTCAATTTTGTTTTGAAGTACCCCAAACTCAAAGAATAATGCTGATTAAGCAATGGTTAAGTCAGGCTCTTTTTATTTGAAAAAAGTGTATTTGTATTTGGACTCAACGCATTTTTGCCGGACCGCGTAAGCGGTGCCGGCCTAGAAGAGCGAATGTCTCTTACTGTCCAAGTAAGACTGACTGACCCTTTTTAAATAGCGTAGTGGTTAGAGACGTGGACTATAGAATATCAGGTCCCACATTCGACTCCCGTCACAGTCAAAACACATGCCTTAGGACAGGGCTATTTAAATCCGGTCCTGGAGGGCTGAAACACTTCTGGTTTTTGGTTCTATCTGCTAGTTGATTGCCTTCACCTGGCATCTCAGGACGTCACGGCATATGGGAACCCCCACTTGGCGGGCAAAACAAACTGACCTTCCATTGCCCTCCATTGACAACTCCACAACTTTTACTAGCTATACTTCAAAATGACAGATAGTTGCAGTTCCTTTTGATGCGCTAACCGCATATAGTATTTGCAATCATATTTACATGTAATCATTGTAATGAATGACCTGGGCCCGGTTTCCCAAAGCACTAATATGATCGTAAGAGGCACGTAAGTGCCTCGTTACTTTATCAGTGCATTTCCCAAAAGCATTGTTACTTAAGTGGCACGTAACATCGCTCGTCAATTAACAAGTGCCCCAGACCACTCGATAGTGCATCTTAACCGGTCTTAACAGGCACTTCACAGTTTTTGTGAAATAGCGCCTCCCTCAACATGAGAGGAGTGATCGCAAACATTTAATATCGAGGCAATAGAACGAATAAAACGTATCAAAACAGTTTTGATACGTTTATTTAGACAAATTAAATAATAAGTGCATGGCTGGATGTAAATGTAACTGAATGCAACTGGTCAACTGAGGATAAAGAAAAGGGGACATAAAACAAGAAATAGGCTAATTAAGAAAAGGTGTTCAAAATTAACTGTTCACGAGTCTGAAACCCCGGATCGTACTGCTACTATTATTTGATGGATAGGTGCTGGTGCCTCTACCTCGTCAAGAAGAACATTGAAGAACAGGTAGTCCGTGTGATAGCTGTTTGAGTTTTGCTATTTCTGAAAACAACGAGACCCCTGAGATGCAGTTTGAGTCATTTCTCATCTTATTTCCGTATGTGTGAAACTTTCTAAGGCCATTACCAGGTCACCAGGGCTAACACCACTATTCTAATATGGTATCTTTAGCAGGTGAGGACAGCCATTCCATCTCTCATCTGAAAGACTGCACCCGGCGCAGAGCAAAGTCTCCTTCACTGCTCAAGGGCACTTGGATTTGATATTCAGACCATAGGGGAAAGACTGCGGTGAAGTTAGCGTGATATTCAACATTCGGATTTTGGCCGTCAATACCTCATCAACAAAACCAGACAGAAAGACAGCAATTAGGCTACATTCTGAATCTGCTGGCGATAGCGAACAAGCAACAACCGTGGTAAAGTTGGTTTGCTATTTGACATTGGACAAAAAGTTTTGATTTATTATTTATAAACAATTGAAACCTGCAAAATTCAATAGCTTTTTTGTTGAATGACTTAGAAACCTCAAACCACTTTCAAATTGTTCAGAGAGCACATCCACATGTTGCACAGCCATTGGTTTTTGCAAAAACAAGTATTGATTTTTTTTAATAAACAATTGAAACTTGGAAAATTCAATAGCCTTTTTGTTAAACGACTTAGAGAACCCTAACCACTTTCAAATTGTTCAGAGAGGACACCCACATGTTGCACAGCCTTTGGTTTTTGCAAAAAAAAGTTTAGAATGTCTTGTATAAACAGTTGAAAATTGAAAAAAATCTATAGCTTTTTTGTTGAATGACTTAGAAACCACAAACCACTTTCAAATTGTTCAGAGAGGACACCTACATGTTGCACAGCCTTTTGAGGTTTCTAAGCCACATGGTTAAAAAGCTATTGAATTAATAACTTTGAGGCATTGATGGTGTGGCTGAGTCCGGGAAAACAAGACCAGAGGCCTATACTAAGAAGCATGTTCAACATGCCCAGGATTTATTTTCATTAGCTGGCTTCACTAAGCCTAACAGTTGCAATCCCGCCTAAGCGGTGTCACGACAGGGGTTATTAATTTGTTAAATCAACTCAGGTTTTCCCAATGTAGCGACAAGCGCATTCACATAAAAGGGTCAGTGTTTGCACCATTTGACCAATCGCAAACAGGGACAAGTCTACCTGAGCCGCATATTTCATTCAAGAGGAGAAAACAATCATTTTGAGAAATATGAAGAATGTAAATATATATAAAAGCAACACAGTTGCTCCTGCCAAAAGCAGTCAGGAAAGCTGGCAAAAAAACTGCAGACTGTGTAAATGTAAGTTTCAATATCACTGCTCCATCATTAAGATCTGACTATAATTACTATTGTGCCCTCCATTAAATTAATATTCTGATTAAATTAATTCCTATGGTGTGTAAGACAATTTTTGATGTATTCTTTCAGTTGCAACCCTGGCAGTCTTGGGAGCAAAAAAATATATATATATATAGCAAGTGAAAAAGTGAACATCAATGTGCATTTGAAGTGTCTATGTAGACAGTGTACCAATATGGCCAAACAATGACTATCCTTATTTTTCCTTTACCTGAACGTTGATGCTATGGAATGACTTGCGAATAACAAAATCACCTTCATTCTTACCCAGAGATGCTGTCATCTGAATATGGGTGTAAGCTATGGCACCGATCACTCTGGGGAACCCTATGAAATGAGTATGCTGCATTTAATATACAACGTTATATAACGTTATAGGGTCTACATTTTTATAGATGTAGTAGTTAACGTAAGATATTGTCTACCTGCTATTTCACAAAAAGCCCTCTTTAATAGACTGCGTGGGCAAATGGCCTGAGAACATGTGTATCAAGTAGCTCTGTTGGTGCAAGAACTACCTTGCAATTTGCGCAGCAGACCATGTTTTTGCTTAGGTTCTCCGCATCACCCACAGCATGTGCATAAAACCACCTTTCGCAAAAAAACGCTACGCTGTGCACAAAGTCTGTGGAACTGTAAGCGCACGACTTCAATGTGTCGCACTGGCAACATATGGCTCAAGAAGCTGACAAAGATACGTAATTCCCTCCGCTGAGAATCTATATCTTTCATAAAAATACTCAGAGAAAGTGTGGGGCAATAGCATTAAGATAACATGCAAGCCTGCTAGAGGCTAAGTAGAACTAAGAAACATTGTACCTGCATTAGAGGTGGGGGTGACAGGATCCTTATCTCACTAGAATAGCTGGGAGCAAGAACAGACCCCTTTGGAATTCGGTAATAAACGGGCAGAATGCCAAATAAGGGAAAAGACGCTAAAGCTAGAAGTCGATTGGTTGGAATAACAACAGGGAAACCCGAAGACGGCAGCTGCCATGAAAGATGTGTTAAACAACATATATCTCACTTAT
>JACXGI010005374.1:0-47399 GCA_016801175.1 Esox masquinongy | reverse complement strand
GGCAGTATGAATTATGGCCAGGAGAGTGCAATTTGAATCATGGCCAGGAGAGAACAGTATGATTCATGGCCAAGAGAGTGCAATATGAATTATGGCCAGGAAAGTGCAGTGTGAATTATGACGAAGAGAGGACAGTATGAATTATGGCCCGGAGACGGCAGTATGAATTATGGCGAGGAGAGGGCCACATGAATTATGGATGGAAGAGTGCAATATGAATTATGGCCAGGAGAGGGCAGTATAAATTATGGATAGAAAAGTGGAATATGAATTATGGCCAGGAGAGGGCAGTATGAATTATGGATAGAAGAGTGCAATATGAATTATGGCCAGAAGAGGGCTGTATGAATTATGGATAGAAAAGTGCAATTTGAATTATGGCCAGGAGAGTGCAGTATGAATTATAACCATGAGAGGGCAGTATGAATTATGGCCAGGAGAGTGCAGTATAAATTATGGATAGAAAAGTGCAATTGGAATTATGGCCAGGAGAGAGCATTATGAATCAAGGCCAGGAGAGTGCAATATGAAATATGGCCAGGAGAGGGCTGTATGAATTATGAATAGAAGAGGGCAGTATGAATTGTGGCAGTAGAACTTCCCTTGGGAGCGTAACTGGGTATGAGAATGATGAAAGATGACAAGACATGTAGCTGTGCATGACATGAATTACAGCTCTCTGAGACACAGAAATATCCAGAGTTTTTTTTATTCACCTCGACAAAATGTCTTGAAAGAGCTATGTTTCCTGCCCAGAATCCATTAATGCACTCAGATAAAATAATACTAAAATATATTTATTGGTGTAGTAAGGTGGAACAAAATGACCACATAGAACATTACTAAGGGGACAGTTAACGCAGTAGGAAAATTAACGCATGAGAATATAACCTTCATGATAAATTAATATTTAATAATCTGACTCCATATTGCTTGTAAATATACACTACTGTTCCAAAGTTTGGAGTCACTCAGAAATGACCCTGTTTTATAAAGAAAATGTTTTGCCCATTAAAATAACAAAATAATTGACCAGAAACACAGTGTAGACATTGTTAATGTTGAAGATGTCTATTGTAGCAGGAAAAGGCTGATTTTCAATGGAATATCTACATAGGGGTACAGAGGCCCATTATCAGCAGCCATCACTCCTGTGTTTATTATTATATCCTTACTTTACATTATTCTGTTAGAAGTTCTTTATACTCTGCATGCTTGAAATATTACATGCAGTAAAAGATTTGACTTTCCTTGTCAGCAACTCATGATGACTGTTTCTGTGTTCAGGGGCATTCATGTGGAATGTTGGATGTATAGGGCCTGGTCTCCTATTACCAGGCAGCCTAGGGCCTGGTCTCCGATTAACAGACAGCCTAGGGCCTGGTCTCCTATTGAAGGAATGCATTCAAGCAGATTTTTTTTCTCCAAGCAGTTCTGATTTAGTGGATAGAGAAAGAGGGTAAAGGACAAAGGAAAGTTTTCACCGAACCATTTGTGGACTGGATTTGAACCCACACCTCAGCAGGACTGAGGCACCGGAGACAAGGGCCCAGACCACAGGAACTCCTCCCAGTGGAGGAGCAGTATGAGTAATGGTCAGGAGAGGACAGTATGAATTATGGCCAGGAGAGGGCAATATGAATTATGGCCTGGAGAGTGCAATTTGAATTATGGCTAGGTGAGAGCAGTATGAATCATGGCCAGAAGAGTGCAATATGAATTATGGCCAGGAGATGGCAGTATGAATTATGGATAGAAGAGTGCAATATGAATTATGGCCAGGAGATGGCAGTATGAATTATGGATAGAAGAGTGCAATATGCATTATGGCCAGGAGAGTGCTGTATGAATTATGAATAGAAGAGGGCAGTATGAATTGTGGCAGTAGAACTTCCCTTGGGAGCGTAACTGGGTATGAGAATGATGAAAGATGATAAGACATGTAGCTGTGCATGACATGAATTACAGCTCTCTGAGACACAGAAATATCCAGAGTTTTTTTAATTCACCTCGACAAAATGTATTGAAAGAGCTATGTTTCCTGCCCAGAATCCATTAATGCACTCAGACAAAATAATAATAAAATATATTTATTGGTGTAGTAAGGTGGAACAAAATTACCACGCAGAAAATTACTAAGGGGACAGTTAACGCAGTAGGAAAATTAACGCATGAGAATATAACCTTCATGATAATTTAATATTTAATAATCTGACTCCATATTGCTTGTAAATATACACTACTGTTCCAAAGTTTGGAGTCACTAAGAAATGTCCTTGTTTTTTAAAGAAAATGTTTTGCCCATTAAATAAACAAAAGAATTGACCAGAAATACCGTGTGGACATTGTTAATGTTGAAGATGTCTATTGTAGCAGGAAAAGGCTGATTTTCAATGGAATATCTACATAGGCGTACAGAGGCCCATTATCAGCAACCATCGCTCCTGTGTTTATTATTATATCCTTACATTACATTATTCTGTTAGAAGTTCTTTATACTCTGCATGCTTGAAATATTACATGCAGTAAAAGACTTGACTTTCCTTGTCAGCAACTCATGATGACTGTATCTGTTTTCAGGGGCATTCATGGGTGGAATGTTGGATGTATAGGGCCTGGTCTCCTATTAACAGACAGCCTAGTGCCTGGTCTCCTAATAACAGACAGCCTAGTGCCTGGTCTCCTAATAACAGACAGTCTAGGGCCTGGTCTCCTATTAACAGGCAGCCTAGGGCCTGGTCTCCTATTAACAGACAGCCTAGGGCCTGGTCTCCTATTAACTGGCAGCCTAGGGCCTGGTCTCCTATTAACAGACAGCCTAGGGCCTGGTCTCCTATTAACAGACAGCCTAGGGCCTGGTCTCCTTCTATTAACAGACAGCCTAGGGCCTGTCTGTTAAAAACCGGGGAAGAAAACCAGGGAAGAAAAAGTGAGCTTTATGTTCCTTCTGCTGCCTCCTTCTGGGGCTTGTGGAGAACGAGTGAAAAAGCTGTATGTCTCTTCTAGGACTTAAGTTGGATTCAGTAGGACAGCCTTTGCGTATCCAATTTGCAACAGACTGCTTTGTGTAGTTTTGGAAATACACAGGCCTAATAGAGCAGATGTTTTCTATACTTCAGCTGTTATCTTTTTGTGCTGTTGGGCAAATTAGAGTGTGTCTTTTCCAGCACTGGATGTTTTCCATGTGACTTGATGTATTTTTGACACCTAAAGTAATACTCAAAGCACCATCATGCTTGAGGACCATTTCCAGCTGTTATTGAATGACCTTCCAATGTGGAGAGTCAGGCAAGATGACCCTTCGGAAAAAAAACCCTCTCTGTACAGGCCATTTGATCAGATTTAGTGGATAGAGAAAGAGGATAAAGGACAAAGGAAAGTTTTCACCAAACCATTTGTGGACTGGAATTGAACCCACACCACAGCAGGACTGAGGCACCGGAGACAAGGGCCCAGACCACAGGAACTCCTCCCAGTGGAGGAGCAGTATGAATAATGGCCAGGAGAGGGCAGTATGAACCATGGTCAGGAGAGGGCAGTATGAACCATGGTCAGGAGAGGGCAGTATGAATTATGGTCAGGAGAGGGCAGTATGAATTATGTTCAGGAGAAGGCAGTGTGAATTATGGCCAGGAGAGTACAATATGAATTATGGATAGAAAAGTGCAATGTGAATTTTGGCCAGGACAGGGCAGTATGAATTATGGATAGAAGAGTGCAATATGAATTATGGCCAGGAGAGGGCTGTAGAAGATTGCAATATGAGTTAAGGCCAGGAGATGGCAATATGAATTATGGCCTGGAGAGAGCAATATGCATTATGGCCAGGAGAGTGCAATATGAAATATGGCCAGGAGAGTGCTGTATGAATTATGAATAGAAGAGGGCAGTATGAATTGTGGCAGTAGAACTTCCCTTGGGAGCGTAACTGGGTATGAGAATGATGAAAGATGACAAGACATGTAGCTGTGCATGACATGAATTACAGCTCTCTGAGACAGAAATATCCAGAGTTTTTTTAATTCACCTCGACAAAATGTCTTGAAAGAGCTATGTTTCCTGCCCAGAATCCATTAATGCACTCAGATAAAATAATAATAAAATATATTTATTGGTGTAGTAAGGTGGAACAAAATGACCACATAGAACATTACTAAGGGGACAGTTAATGCAGTAGGAAAATTAACGCATGAGAATATAACCTTCATGATAATTTAATATTTAATTATCTGACTCCATATTGCTTGTAATTATACATTACTGTTCCAAAGTTTGGAGTCACTCAGAAATGTCCTTGTTTTTTAAAGAAAATGTTTTGCCCATTAAAATAACAAAATAATTGACCAGAAACACAGTGTAGACATTGTTAATGTTGAAGATGTCTATTGTAGCAGGAAAAGGCTGATTTTCAATGGAATTTCTACATAGGCGTACAGAGGCCCATTATCAGCAACCATCACTCCTGTGTTTATTATTATATCCTTACATTACATTATTCTGTTAGAAGTTCTTTATACTCTGCATGCTTGAAATATTACATTCAGTAAAAGACTTGACTTTCCTTGTCAGCAACTCATGATGACTGCATCTGTGTTCAGGGGCATTCATGCGTGGAATTTTGGATGTATAGGGCCTGGTCTCCTATTAACAGACAGTCTAGGGCCTGGTCTCCTATTTACAGACAGTCTAGGGCCTGCTCTCCTATTAACAGACAGCCTAGGGCCTGTTCTCCTATTACCAGAAAGCCTAGGGCCTGGTCTCCTATTTGCAGACAGTCTAGGGCCTGGTCTTCTATTAACAGACAGCCTAGGGCCTGTTCTCCTATTAACAGACAGCCTAGGGCCTGTTCTCCTATTACCAGAAAGCCTAGGGCCTGGTCTCCTATTAACAGACAGTCTAGGGCCTGGTCTCCTTCTATTAACAGACAGCCTGGGGCCTAGTCTCCTTCTGTTAACAGACAGCTTGGGGCCTGGTCTCCTTCAAAGCATCATCATGCTTGAGGACCATTTCCATCTGTTATTGAAGGGCCGTCCAATGTGGAGAGTGAGGCAAGGTGACCCTTTGGACAAAAACCTCTCTGTACAGGCCATTTGGTCAGATGAGGAGAACACAGTGCAGGTCAACCAATTCCAGTGATTAAAAGTTTTTGCCAGCTTTCATGTCTGTCTTTCATGCAACCATGTTTACCCCAGTGTCCTGGCTACATTTCCCAATTATTTTAATGTACTTTAGATAATAAAAGTACACAATCAATAATTTAATCTGGGTGAGAGTGTCAGTTAAATAATTAAAATTCAGCAAGTGTGGAACTGTTGCGTGGTGGATCCCAAAGTAACGTTTCAGTCCTAGATGTCCAAGAGTTTCCCTATTCACTCTGTGGTTGAGCCGCAACGGAGGTTAAAATGTTCCTCCGTGCATTATGCTCGTACATAGATGCTTGCATGGCATCCATTTTGTGTGACCGGCTCATTGTTTTGCTAATCCAGATTGAGGTAGGCCGCTTTGTAAGCTTGACCTTTCTCACTGGATTGTGGAACCTGTCTCCCCATGTGCCAGCAAAGGGCAGGGCTTAACTTGTTGCTTGATCTTTGGAGTTTCCAGGCTGAGGATCTTTATTAATACATTTCAACAACTGCTGAAGTAAAAAAGGCTTTATCTAACAAATTTGATACGACTGATTGATTGACTTAATGAGGACCTTAGAAGGTCTGGCCAAATCTCGGCCTCTACTCAAAGGGATGTTGGGGGAGATTTATGTTGCCTTACCTGACATGTACAAGTCTAGATGTCACAGCTCTGTGTCTGGCCTCTTTCCCTTCATTAACAGATATTACAAGCCACCATGTCGAGGTAAAGATCTCATATGTGATACATTACATCGATAATTCAGAGGTGGGATTCTTGACGTTTCTATGGTGGCTATAGGAGTGAGGGTTGTACAGAAGGCAACAGAGTTTTGCTGATGCAATATGGACTTTGAATTCATAATAATAGTTGTACTTTTTCTGCATAAACAGAAAAGTCACTAGGGGTTTATTGCAGGTTAACTTTGAATGTTGATGTTGTATTAGGGCCTTATTGAGTCTCTGGAGTAAATCATGTCTCCAACACCTTTAATTGGTGGAACTCATGAGGGTTTTGCTCCGATATTATTACAGTAACTGGTATACAGATGATGACACAGAACCCTCTGGTGTGAGAAACTTCTTGAACATGTCAAACAAACTTCATTAAAGAAATGCTCACTTAGCCAGTTGAGACAATAAGGTCATAATGACATCACTCAGAGCAGAGTTTAGTTTGGCTGGTGTAATATGCACTTTAAATTCACATGGAAAAAGAAGAAATAATGATCAAATTATATTATTTACAATCAATCAGATCAATCAAATTTAATTTAAAAAGCCCTTTTTACATTGATGTCGGAAAATGCTTTTATAGATACTCAGCATGAAACCCAAAAGACCAAGCAACACATGGTTGATGAACAGTGACTAAGAAAAAGTCCCTAGTAGGTTCCAAACTTAGGAAGAAACCTAGAGAGGAACCAGACTCTGAGGTGGGCCGGACCTATTCTGGCTGTGGCAGGTGAAGATTGTAGATGAAGAGTACATGACCTCTTTGGGCCATGTCAATGTTTCTATATGTTCAGATGACCAGCAGGTCAATACATGCATGTGGGCTGTGCCCATAGTCTTTAAACAGAATCCAAGTCAGATGCATAAGGCATCTTGTCCTATTTAACAATTTGTTTTGTTGGATAGTCCCAAAGATAACCTCATCTGAGCTTTTTGCTTTTTGTTGAAAGCTGTGAACATATTCTGGGTATAGGGATGTCATGTTGTTTGTCCAAATATGCATGTATTAAGTATTGTTGAATTTGTGCCTTGTCTACTAAATGTACTTATATTGAAGTTGTGTTTTAGCTTTTGTTAATGTTGAAAGGCTGCATGGCTAGAAAACGGAGCGATGTTCCTTAAGTTCATGTTTGAATATTCATATTGGATCATTTCCAACAGGCTGAATTGTAATTTCTTGAGAACTACTGGAATTTTTAGGAACTTTGCAACACACCTTCAAGTAACACTGCTGTTTTGCGAAATCATGCATTATTTAATATTTAAAGCCTATTTAATATTCAAATTTTAGGAATTACTTCATCTGCCACTTGCATTCAAAATAACTGCCAAAGCTGGGAAAGTCATATAAGGAAATTGAAGCATTTTAACTGGGAACACCATTTTAATCACAGGTGCACACCATTTTAATCACAGGTTAGTCCAAGGAACACTGGATTTGTATAGAAAATGTAAGTATATTCAAAGTAATGTGTATGAGTTTTACGCCCCTACATTTGGATAAAAGCAGGCCTTCAAAATAAGGTCTTGTGAAATACAGGGTATCATATTAAATAAAAACAATAATAAAATGATAAGACTTCTCATATTGTGTTAATTCAGCTAGAAATAATAACTTGGGTAAACAACAGAAAACCTGTTGAAAACCTTACAAAATATTTTTTATTTGAAACTACTTAACAAAATGTTAAATTAAAATTATTTTTTTTCACTAAATTGAAAGCTTCATATGATTAAAAGCAGACAAATGATAACAAATGTTTAATCACTTTAAGCACCATCTGGTCTCAGTTCAGGGATGGAGCACCACCGACCCTGCTTAGTTTCCATTGTATACAAGCAGAGGGATCAACAGTGTTTCTGACCAAATGTTTCAAGGCACAATCATGTCAAGGCCAAACAGACACATTTATTTCATATGTACCTTATGTGTAATTAACAATGCTTCCTCAGTGGGATGAACAGCAAAGATGGCATATCCCCACATCCAAAACATTTCCACAGGCCTTCACAGAGAATAATGTTCAGATGAGGCTATGATTTGGACAGACAAACAGAAAGAATAATTGGTTCAGCAAGACCACATGCGCCGACCAATATTTGCATTTTCTTATTAGGTGTTCATTCTCAACTATTCTGCGTGGTAGCACATAACCTACACTAACATCTTTTTAATAGGGATATGGAACAATCCCTTTTAAAAAGATGTTTGTTGTTCCAGACAATGGAACAACAGGTCCCGTGTTCAACTCCCGTCACCTTCAAAACACGTTGTGCCTTAGGATTTATTCAGGACAGACAAAAACTTTGCTGGCTACAACCTTCAGTAGCTATGTTATAGGAAGCCTATAATGAAACTGTACTAATGGATATTAGGATTTGTTCAGGATAGACAAACACTTCGCTGGCTACACGATTCTCTCGTCTTTTTGCTTGATGAAAAAGTCAGTTATCGTCACCTATATTGATAGATACTGTATCAGTGTCATCCACAAATGGCTAATAAGCTGTTAAAACAGCCAGTGGCAAAAGCAATAAAGTTCATAGATGCTATTTGTGATGGAGGTAAACTTAATAAGAAACGTTACTCAGTTTAACACAATGCTTAATGGTGTCTAGCGACACATTCAAACTCGCCAAATATGCTATACCGACTTTCAGCAGGTGTATAGCTCTGTGGTGTCGTGGTTAAAGACACAGCGTCTTCTGCAGGAGACCTGGGTTTGAATCCGGTGTGGACAATAAAATCATTGCTTTTTATTGCGGGCCGGCTGAACTAGGCTTGTGTTGTTTCTTGTTTTACCATCTGTCTGTCATTGCCTATTTATAGATTCCTATGGGTCATTTTCTTATTACACAGTACGAATGATTGGGAACACATTTTCAGCAATGGAATGCCTTTTCAAGGATTTGACCAAGCCACATTTTGGTCACTGGCCAGATACGTTAATCAATAGGCCATCTTGCTGCCCAACATCTTGCTTAAATTTAATATTTATTCTACTCATTTGCCATTAGCTGTCCAACAGGTTTATGGATCCAAGCTGAAAACAATAAATTGTGATAACGGCTGAAAAACCACAAATAGATATCTTTTGGAAAAGGAAAAGCAATCCGTAACATCTGGCCAAAAACATACTTTCATTTCACATCTTTTGGTTCTGCAATTACATATCAAATTGCTAAATTCCCTGTGAAAAATTTTACCAGGCTCTGGTGCCAACTATTGTGGCCTGTGTTGATTCAGTGGTCTGAGCTGTTTCTTCTGGTACATGTATGTTGCAGGTTGCCAATCGGCAGTGTTTTCGAGCTTTGATGACTACCATGTGCTGGTTCTTCTTTTTGTTGTGGATTCCTGTGTTTCTCATGTGACATGAATCCGGGGTTCATGAATAGAATTCGGCTGGTAAGTAGAGATCCGAGGCAGTTGTCGTCAAGATCTGTCGGGGGGACCATTGGCCAGAGGACAGTCCTCGGACACCACTAACCTCACTGCATGGGCCCTAACCCTTTACCTCCTCATCACTCCTTCTGTGACATTACTGTGTTCTTAAAGGTATTTTTTGAGGAGGGCAGTTCAGGGATGGTGGCCAAATCTCTAATCTGGCCTAATCATCACGGCACCTAATCATCCCCAGGTTTCATTTGGCTCATGCATGACCTGTCCTAAAAATGACATTATTTTAGCATACAGTCGATGCCGAATGTATGCAGTCAATGATGTAACCTGGATAAGAGTTTCAGCTACATTAGTAAAATACTATAGTATCTATGGGGTCTATGGATCTCAATATCAGAGCACAATGAGCAAATTATCCACAATGTGCATAATTTAACAGAGGTTAAATAACGCACATGCGTGAACCGGATGCTTTTGCATGGGTTCCATTTTGCGTGACCATCTCTTTCTAGATTTTTTTTGCACTGTCTCTCGATACATAACTTATATACTGTATGTGAACCAGAACACATATTATCAGTCCATACTATGATTTATAGGAGCACATTTATATTTAGGAGACTGTGTTTTTTATAATCCACCTTTAGGTAGGCAAATTTATGTGCATGGCTTTTCTCATTTTACATTTACATTTTAGTCATTTAAGTAGATGCTCTTATCCAGAGCGACTTACAGTAAGGGCATTCCTCTGAAGGTGTCTTGGAGAACCAACATCTGACAATCATAAGTACACTTTCCTTAAACAAAGCCGTTAGTTGGCAAAGTCAGTGCCAGAGAAATCACTGGACTGATATTAATGTTTAGATGTTAGTGTTGTAACTGGTCAGTTACAAGCCACCATGTCATGGTTAAGATACTATCTGCTATATTATTGTCTGTTCAGTTATTAGAGGTGGGTTTCTTGACCTTTGCGTGGTGGAGTTAGGGGAGAAGGTTGTACAGAGGCCAACTCAGTTTTGCTGATTCAGTGTGGTCTTTGAATTCGTAATAAAGTTGTACTTTTTGCGCACAGAAAAAAGACACTTGGTGTGTATTACAGGTTGGCCATGAATGTGGATGTTGTATTAGTGTCTTATTGAGGCCCTAGAGTATAGCATGAGGGTGTCCAACACCTTTAATTGGTGGAACTCCTCAGGGCTTTGGCCCGATATTATTACAGTTCCTTGTATACAGATGATGACAGGACACTCTGGTGTGAGGAACTTCCTAAACAAGTCAAAGTAACATCATTAAAGAGTTGTTCACTAAACCAATAGAGACAATTAGGTCATAGTGACATCAGCCAGAGCAGAGTTTAGTTTGGCCAATGTAATATACACTTTAAAGTCAAATGGAACATAGAAAACAATCAGAATAATCATAACACATTATTAAAAAAAATACTATTATGATGGATGCATAATATTAGAATACAAACAGTAGGACATTTTGGTGTTTCCCAACTACCTTTGAGACAAGGAGAAGCTACATGGATGCACACGGGGTTCAAATTGATGACGTATGACGCTAAACTGAAAATGGGGTTGATGGATGAACGGATAGAATTCTGGACAGTCAGTCATCTTGAGAATATGATGTATATTAATGAGGGTCATACTATGGACACACAAAAGACAATAGATGTCTAAAGTACTAAAGTTTGGTAAAGGTTGGATTTGAGTGCTGTATTAGGGCCTCATTGAGGCCCTGGAGTAAAGCATATCTGTCTCCAACACCTTTAATTGGTGGAACTCCTGAGGGTTTTGGAGCTGTATTATCTAAGTCTTTCCCACAGATGATGACAGAACCCTCTGGTGTGAGGAACTTCTCAAACTATAACAAACTAACATCATTAACGAGAAGTTTACTTACCCCTTACAGACAAAAGTGACATCAGTTAGAAAGCACAGTTTGAGTTTTGCTGATGCAATTGTCTCTTTTTTGAATGAAACCGATTAAAATAATAAAAAAAATCACACTCAAATTCGTCTTTTTATGCACATGTATTAGTTTCTTTCTAAGTTTCGAGTATACTAAAGAGTTTTTCCTAGCCTTGGTGCATCAACTCTGTTGTTGCTTGTTGTTTGGCATTTTAGGATGGGTGTTCGTAAAAGCATTTTGTGACAACTGCTGATGTAAAAAGGACTTTGGAAAATACATTTGATTGATTGATTAATTGTTTTTATATAAATGTAGGAATTGGAAATGTGTCTTATTTGCTAAACTAAACTTTCACTGAGACACCTTCAGAGAACAGGGTCATGACCCAGCTCTGACATGATAAAGTACAGGTGGGAGGTCATATTATTACATCACTGTACCCATAATGTAATCAGTTTCAATAAGTACTTAATAATTCAGAAAAGGGATTGGCTGCAATCCGCTGTCTCTACACAACCTACACAACTCCAGGACGCGGAGGCGAGCGACAATGATTGGGGCTGATCCCTCTCACCCTGGTAATGGACTATTCAGAGCTCTCCCCTCTGGGAGAAGGCTGAGGACTATCAGGACCAAAACCTCTCGCCACAAGAACAGTTTCCTTCCTACAGGAGTAGGCCTCATGAACATGCCCCCGGAACCAAACTGAATATACACACACAACCCTCAACTGGACAAATCTATAACCCTTTCCCACATACACATGCAACATTCAACTGGACAAATCTACATCTGCTCTCCATGTACATACAGTACACAAACCTCAACTGGACAAAATCTTGCACCTTTCATTTACTTTTTAGTTAGTTTTTTGTAATTTATTAATGCACAGTCTACTATTTTTATGCTCAGTCCCCTGTTCTTATTAGTTTTTATTTCCCTTATTCCTTTTGTATAAATTGTTGCACCAACAGCCAGAACAAATTCCTTGTTTGTTATGAAACTTACTCGTCAATAAAAACTCATTCTGATTCTGAATCTGAGGTACGTGGAGGAAGTCTGAGAATTAAAAGGGAGCGAGGACTGCCTTGTAAGTGAGGAGTAGGATCTTATAGTAAGGGCAGAAGTTGACAGGAAGCCAGGGAATGTCCTGTAATGTGAGTGGATGCAGGGTTTGTTGTGGAGTTCTGGACAAAGCAGAAGACAGGCCCCATTAATCTCTGTATCTAAGGTGTCTGAGTTGATCATGGAGATGGATTGAGTGCCGTCTTGACCTATAGCCTGTTTTAACAAGAGCAGCAACACTAGGCTTTTACCTAATTTCCTAATGAACTATTTCAAAAGGAACCTGTCCACGATGTCAAGGAAACAAAGGCGCACAGCCCAACAAACCTTGTAACTAAAGCAGAACAGCAATTATCTGATGTTCTGGCATTTGTAAGTGTAACTGTCCATTTTTAACAGATTTCCAATGTATTCATATTAATTGCAGTCCTGTTTCCATAAATCCAATAAATTAGTAATAGGAAGACATAAAAAAGAGGCTTTGTAAATTGTAATAATGTGCCTGTTTCTGGTAGCCAGGCAAGGTGAACTGTTGACCTCAGTCAGCCTGCAGGTGCTGACCCAGTAAGATTCATAATGTTTTTATCAGAATGTCTAGCTAATGTCCCCCTATTATCGGCCACCAGCCAGTATCGGACGGATTTAAAAATGTATGTACTGTATGGAAAATTGTTTTAGACAAGTTGCAAATAGTGAAATTTGACTTGCACATTACACCAGACACCGTGTATTATGAAATTGGTCAGTCAAGCAAGGTAGCTTCAACTTCAGAAAAGATGTCATTTTTAAACAAAATTTTAAGGAAAAACTATTTAATTGAACAAAATAATAATGGTCCTATAACTGGGGACAGTCAACGATAATAATGGGTCGTACTATTTAGCTCCTAGCTAAAATAACAGTGTTTACACTGAAATTTCTGAAATACTACTTGATGACATGCTAGCTAACATTTTTATGTCACTAATAATCACAAAACTTTGAGGACTTGATCATAATCAGTCTTACAAAAAATGTTGTTGGACATGCCAATAATTGGGATTCTACGCTAATGTTTTGAAGAAGTTTAAAAAAACAATATAATTTTTAAAAGCATTGTAGTCATTTTTGGGAAGCTAATGGATTCCACATACAACTCTGTGGTTCTTTTGGGTTATTATTGAGAAATAGCATGTACATACAGTACTGCCCAAATAAACTATATAAACATTATCAATTACATTATCAATTAATTATTGCTAAACATTACCTAGTGGCTCAATTGGGGAAGCTTTGCCTTCAGTGAGTGTAATAAAGATATTGCACGATTCACAATCAAATGTATTTTGTAATCTAGGGATTCTGTCCAAATGCAGTAGTTAAACAATGTATATATATGTCATGTTTGCCTAGGGTTTGGGGGCTACTGATTTAACACTAGAACCGCCAAATGCCTACGCCAATTGGCGTTTGATTTTGTAATTAAAATAAAACTGCCATTTTGAAAACTACACCCTCCTCCTTCCATGACTTTTCCTAAATAAGCGTATATTACATTGTTCTGTTGTCAGAATTCAAAACTGACTAACGGAAAACTATTTAGAGACTATTTACCAGTTCGGTTTACCCCGTTTTCCGACGTAATCCGCCAACAGCCCACGGCACTTAGCCTTGGTACCCAAATGGTACCCAGGCGCTAATCACCCCTCACTGAATGCATGACGTCAATGGATGAATGTGCGATATTCCCAGATGAATGATCAGAGCCTTGGTTGAATTTGAATTAACTTACCAATGAAATACAAGATTTCCATGACCATCCAAAAACTTAATTAGGCTATTATTGAAACATAATACAAATGATATAGGGTACTTATGACACATTACCGTTACATGTACATGTCTACCTCAGGAACCTAATCTAATCGAATCTAATGAACAGCAATGTAATAGCAATGATGTCAATGGATGAATGGGCGATAACCCCCTGAATACCCCAGACACACCCAAACACACCTATGCAAGTGATTGAAGTAAGATGATGAAGAATGATGATAGAAACTGTATATAATTTGAACTCGGTGAGCAAGTCAGACACAACTCTGACACAGCGTTTAGTTCACAATGGCAAACCGAACCCGACGATTCGACGCCCTGACAGAATTGCAGACGCTACAAAATTTAGATGAGATGGGTTCAGATGGAGGATCAGAAAAAGATCCCGAAATCGACGTGTTGTATGGCGGGTCTTCATCTGATTCTGAGAATGAGACGCCTCCACCAATGCCTGAGCCTCCTCGCCAAAAAAGAAGAACAAGAGTGTCTGGCTTCCCAGCACCGTGCATCCAACCGTTGCCATCAGCAGCAGACCCAAGAAATAACCAGAGACAGTGACAAACTACAATCACTCAATGGTATGTCTGCCAAATAGCTTTAGCCTTTTCTACCTTACCCAAAATTATGCTCACACAAACCCCCGAAGCTGAGTGCTGACTGTGGCGCAGTTCAAGTTTAAAGTTCAAGCGAGATGCCTAAATGCATGGACCCACATCATACAAAACAATTGACACATTACTTTTATATATTTTATCAAATAGTCAATTTCGTTATTCATGTAGGCTACTGTAAATCATCCTTTGATCATTCTTTTACTCTGTAATCGAATTTACACAAATGAAATTAATTTCATCAACTTTATCAATTTTGTCTCTACGATAGGCTGTAGACTATGTGCTAGTCATTCTTTGAAATTTATCGTGTTTATCATGCAACCGTGCTTTACCTATTGATTATGCCTATTCATGCATACTGTATATCCTTTGATTGTCACAAACTAGTCAAAAATGTCTCTTATTTTACATTGCACATCGTCAAAATGAGATCAAAATGAAAACTAAACTCTAATGAATTTATCTTTGAAAAATTTAAGTGTTGTGTAATTTTCATTTTGTATATTTGTAGGGCCTAATAAACGAATGAAAATACTATAGCCTGTGTTCTTAGAAATAATCTTTCCTCTGTATTATTTTTTTATTTGTTTTTTTTTCATATGATAAAACCTTCAATACAAACACATTATGGTATTTTTCAAATTCATTAACTGTTTAAAACAAATCACTTCTGTAATTCATTATATTTTATAGACTATTCTATATATGCTGGCTGATGCTCTGGCTGGATGGTGATGCTGTGGAGGAGAACGTCCATGCTAATAGGGATGATTAGTCTGCTAATGACGCCAAACGGCATTCTGCTCTAGCGGATACTGGGGGTCTGAAATGCCTGGGGGTTCTAGTGTTAAACAGCAAAAAATTTTGTGAAATGTTTATGATGTTAACAACATGACATATGTCTTTGATTTCACTCAATTGGAAATCTCTTACTTGATTTTATTTCGGGAAATAAACTAAAACACAATTTAGGGGATGACCGGGTCCAAAACTGGTGCGGTCCAGGGTCTGTTCTAGTGATGTGACAAAGCTTAAGTCTCCGTCGACCAGTTATAGGACTACCATTTATAATTCAGTTCACATGTATTTTCAGATGTCTTTGTTCCTATGTGTGCCCCTATTCGTTTTGATTGCATGAGCTATAAAACGTTCACCGTAAAGTAATGCCATGAGTAGTAGGGAACTTAATCTGAGCATGCATAAGCATCTACAACATCTACAACATGTCCCTGACACAGCATGCAATATCAGCTAGCTTCAAGCAGACCACCACAGTCCCTGACTTCAGTTTAGAGTTCAGTACCATAGTGCTCACCAAGCTCATCACTACGCAAAAGACCCCTGGTCGTAAACCTGCCATCTGCAACTCGGTCCTGGACTCATGTTAACTGCATTATTAACACTAATAAGCTTTTGAGAGAACTGTATTCTGTTTAGTGATTACAAATCTGCTAAACTGCTATCCAAAATCCATTGAAATTAATGGACTGTGTTAGACTGGGCCGAAAGTGACTTAGACTGTACACTGATGCCAGGATAAGGAGAAGATCATTGGGTTATCTACCAACATGTCATTCATTGAGGTCCTTAACACAGACGGCATTTTTGTCTAAATTCAAAAGTGAGACTGTTGTGATTAAAGCCCGAATCATTTAGTAAAAACAATGGTGAAACGCTGATTAGGGAAATTATTAAAGATGATAAAGATGCATGGGTGGATTGTAAAATGCCATCTATGGGTAAGACCAGAAGAAAAATTATCTTTGCTCAGGCATCCAGCTTTAAACTTGGTGTTGCTTTTTCGGAAACTGATAGTGAGGGTGATCTAGTGATGGCCATTCGAGGCTTCATTAGCGTTATTTTAGCAGCAGGATATTATGCTGGCAGCACTCAGAATTTCTTTAACACAATAAAAGCCATAATTGAAATGTATAAGGCAATATAGTTAACAATCTAGTCTGTGAAAAAGAACAGACAAGAATAACATTGGAACGGACATTAAACTTAAAATGTACAGACTAGATTGTTAACTACATTAACTTATATAGTTCAATGATGGCTTTTATTTTGAAAAAGAAAATCTGAATTAGCATTGCTAGCATAATATCCTGCAGCTAGAAAAACGGTAATGAAGCCTCGAATGGCCATCACTAGGGTGACCATAATGTAAGTCATGTTGCAAACAAGGAAAAACAAATTGGCAAACACTTGATGCAAACTTCAGGCCAGTGTGGTGATCATTCTTGACCACTCCAGTGGCACTGGTGTTGGCAGATTTTTGGGCATGTTTTTAACTCCTAAGAAAGTGGCTGAAGAGATTAACCCCTGGCTTTATCAGTAGCAACATTTCTCTCATGACTACCCAAGGGTTTGTAATAGGGTTGTTGCCATGGACTTTCCAGGTGTTGACCTAATTCAAAAGATCACTCATCTCAATCACTGGTGTGAATACCCTATGTAAAGAATTCACTGATTATTGTGTTTCATGTGTTTGGCATGTGCTCGTAAACAGCAGAAATCTCAGAGATCTTGTATTTTTGCCATCGCTTGCTGAAGGTCATTAAATGGCAAAAAAGAAAAGACTGTGGTCATCAAGCCCTGTTCCAAGGCCAAGTGTCAAACTTTCTACAGAAGAGCTACAGAATAGCTCTGAGTTTAAGCTGCTCTTGTGTGTCTCACACATTTGGAGGAGAACAGAAACACATAATAACAGACGGTCTGTGTACTGTTCGTGTACAGTATATGTGTTTGTGAGCTGAGGGACTCTTGGGGGGGCAGTTGATGTCAGGCATTGAGGAATAAAAAGAGAAGTAGAGCTCAGAGTTGGTCAGAAGGCTGACCTGACAGGGTCACACACAGGACCAAACAGTTGGACCTCAGCATTTTACCCTTTATTACAAATGGAGAAACATGAAGATGCTCAATACTGTTTTCAAGACGGAAACTCTACTTGCAAGAAGGCTTTAGTATCAAAGTCTATTTACGTAACACTGTACATCTTCTTCTCATTGATTTCAGCGGTTACAGTATTTTTGAACCTATTGGTGATCATCTCTATCTCTCACTTCAAGCAGCTCCACACTCCAACCAACCTGCTCATTCTCTCTCTGGCTGTGTCAGATCTCCTGGTGGGACTTACTGTGATACCAGCAAATACAATAGCTATAATGGAACCATGTTGGATTCTTGGGGAATATTTCTGTCCATTACTTATGTACATCAACTTTTTGTGTACCTCTTCATCTCTTGGACATTTGGTTTTGATATCTATTGACCGCTTTGTGGCTGTATGCAACCCTTTATTGTACCTCTCAAAAGTAACAAAAACAAGAACTATACATTGTATATCCGTTAACTGGTGTTGTTGTATCATATATGATGCTTTTCTTATAAAAATGTCAGTAAATGTACAGGTACCCATTAGATGTTTTGAAGAATGTTATTTTGTTGAAAGAGATTTCTGGGTAAATATCACAGACATTATAATTTCAATGGATGTCCCTTGCTCAATCATTATAACACTTTATTTGAAAATCTTTGTGGTAGCCAGATCACAGGCCAGAAAAGTATTTTCTAAAGGGGCTGCCACTGTGTCTGGTGTAAAAACGGTACAGGCAAACAAGTCTGAAAGAAAAGCAGCAAAAACACTTGCTATTGTTGTTTTCAACTATCTCATTTGCTGGATTCCAATTTATTTCATCCAATTAATTTATGATTCAAGTGCTAATTCGTCATCAATGTTCCTATTTTTCCTGCCACTTGTTAATTCCTTTATTAATCCAATCATTTATGCTTTCTTCTATCCATGGTTCAAAGTGACAGCTAAACGTATTTTATATCTGAAGTGAAGGCATATGTACAGTACTTTCTGTGATTTTATTTTTCTTTCTTTTTATTAATTCTGATATGCATAGGTTTCATATATATTCTATAAATTATAATGTGTAGTTGTAGGAAGTGGTTCTTTCATGTAAAAAAAACCCAAAAAACGTTGACATCACTTATCTCAATTACCAGCTGTCATCATAGACACGTGATGTTGATGCAGAATAATTTGGCCAGATTATATTGGGATGACTTGTTTCATTAAATTTACTGTAGTCAATTTGGGTTGTATATGTTTTATTCCAAGTCTGTGGTTGTTCCCTGTGATGTCATATTAATTTGAAATAATTATATATGTAAAGTACATTATCATACATCATTAATGTTTTTATGTTGTTTAACATCACCTTGTAGTCCCTCAATTAAGACAAGCATGTAACAAGAAAAGCAAAGGTAATATGTACAATAATGCATGATATGTATAATAATGCATGATTACATATAGTTCTGATTTAATATTGTATTTTAAGTACATGATTGTAAAATGTAAGAAAATTCTACAATAGGTAACATAGAAACAGAATAAGCATCTCGGCACCCTCAGAATCAATGCAGTTTTCAAATAATTTCAGTTTGTGCATATGTGTACTGTGTGCATGAGCTGTTATGGTAGCTAGAATTAAAACTAACCAAAGTAGAGTTTCGAAGATGAAGGGAGAACGGCTGATGTGTAAATGTTTTGACTGGCCATGTGAAATGGGATTTTGGTTGAGCTTGGAACTATTGTAGTCAGGGAGACCATCAAGAGGCCTATGGCAACTCCAAATACTTGACAGTCCTCCACGGCCAAGCTGGGAGACCCCGTGCATCGATTAATCAGATATTAAAAATACATTATTCACAAAATTAAATGCAAGTGTTTTATTTAAAATCAAAGTATTCAGAGTTTTTCTAAACCTTTTACAATGCCTTAATTAAAACAACTGTAGGCAGGAGTTAGGATACAAATAAAAACATATGCAAAAATTAAAGGGTTAAGATAATAGCAATTTTAGCAATTTTAAAAACATGCATTACAGTCTTGCTCTCATGCCATGTTTTTATTGAATTCTTAAAGGTTAAATTTTTCAACATAAAGTGGTCCAATACTTTTGAAGGTTTTGGTCGTACGTAACGTCCCTCCAGTGTAGCCTCCAACATCTTTCAAAAAAAACATTTTCTGTGTCTCCTATAGACCCAATGAATCCATAGGGACATTCGTTGCCTACTATTTTTATTATTGACGTTATCAATTTTTATTGATGAGTTGTTGAAGTCCTACCTGTTTTTATTAACCCACTTGTCATCTAAACACGTTTGTGGCACTGAAAGGTCACATGCCCTCATGTACTTCACCCAGCACGTCAGAAGAGGACCACCTCGCAGAGTCTGGCTCCTCTATAGTCATTCCTAGCCACTGTGCATCAACTGTTGTTGTTCCTTGCTTGTTGGGGTTTCTGGGTTAGATCTCTATAAGCCCCTTGTGACAATTGCTAATGAAAAAGATGAAATACATTGGATTGATTGAGAAGAAAAAAGAGCCTTTTGCATCAAGCTCTATTTTTGTCACAAGCTTATCGCTACACATCATCCAGAGAACACAATCCCCACCATGAAGCATGGTGGTGGCAGCATCATGCTGTGGGGATGCTTCCCTGAATCAGGGCCTGGAAAAGTTTGTGAACATTGAGGTTCACTTTGGAGGCAGCCAAGTACAGAGAAAATCCTGGAAAAAAACCTGCAAGAGAAAGTTTGCAAGAGACTTGGGACTGAGAGAAAATGAATCTTATGCTAGGACAATGACCTCAAACATACAGCCAAAGCCAAACAGGAGTGGCTTACAGGGGAATAACAACTAATATCTACAAATGATCTATGTTCATAAATCGCTTGCAGTAATTGTTTGACTGTCTCTATGTGCATGCAACTCTCTGTCTGGGAGAGCAGTGTCGAGCTTCCCCGCTAAAGAGATTCAAAATAACATTGTCAAAACAATTATCCATTTGAAAAACAAATGGCCTGTCACAGCGATAACACAAAATGGGAACTTGGAATTGTGTCCAGCTTAACGGAAACTACCATGTATTGTGACCTCATGGTGTGAACATTGGTTCAGTGTCCCCCAACACCATCGTCCTGTTTCCCATGAAAATGTATTATGGCCTGAACAGTCATTAATATTCTCCATGTAAAATGGCCTTGGGTCAAAACAGCTGCCTTACTATATTGTTCCCATTAAAATGGTCAGGATTTGAGAAATTCATCTGTCAGTGTATCATAAGGCTGAATCACAGGCTGGGAGGATCCAATCAAAACATCCAATCATGTCATACATTACATCATGTCTTTTACAAATTATTGGTTTATCCTACTGTCTGTTCAGTGCTGCGCTCCCATGTCCAGGTGGTTTGTATGTTTTAGTGGTGGGGTGTGTATGTGTTGACCGTAGCTGTGTGCATTCAGTCAGACTCAGAGAATGTGAATGTGTTTTTTCAGTAAGTCAGGGATAAAAAGAGAGGAGGAGCTCAGAGTTTGTCAGAAGGCTGACCTGACGGGGTCACACACAGGACCAAGCAGGAGGACCTCAGCTTTTTACCCTTTATTACAAATGGAGGAATATGAAGATTCTCAATACTGTTTTCAAGACAGAAACTCTTCTTGCAGAAAGACATCAATATCTACATCTATTTATATATCAATGTACATCTTCTTCTCATTGATTTCAGTGGTTACAGTATTTTTGAACATGCTGGTAATCATTTCAATCTCTCACTTCAAGCAGCTCCATACTCCAACCAACCTGCTCATTCTCTCTCTGGCTGTGTCAGATCTCCTGGTGGGACTCATTGTGATACCAGCAATGACTGTAGGAATAATGGAACCATGCTGGGTTCTTGGGGATTATTTCTGTCTGTTGTTTCTCTATGCCATTTTTTCATGTACGTCTTTATCCCTTGGTAATTTAGTTTTGATATCTATTGACCGTTATGTTGCTGTGTGTGATCCCTTAATGTACCACTCAAAAGTAACAACTTCAAGAATTAAGTATTGTGTAGCCATTACCTGGATTTGTTGTATCACATATAATGTTGTTCTTATGAAAGTCTATGTAAATGTACAGGTACCCAGTAGGTGTTTTGAAGAATGTTATATTTCTGAAGGATTTACCTCAAGTATCATCATGGATCTCGTTATTTCATTGGTTGTCCCATGTTCCATTATTATAACACTTTATTTGAAAATATTTGTGGTGGCCAGATCACAGGCCAGACAGTTATATTCAAAAGGTGCTTTCACTGGTGTAACAACTATGCAGGCAAATAAGTCAGAGAGAAAAGCAACAAAAACTCTAGCAATGGTTGTTTTCAACTATCTTATTTGTTGGATTCCAATGTATTTTTTACAGTTAATTTATGATGCAAGTAATAACTCATCATCAGCTTTCATATGTTTTCTGCTACTTATGAATTCCCTTGTTAATCCAATCATTTATGCTCTCTTTTATCCATGGTTCAAAGTGACAGCTAAACGTATTTTAACTCTGAAGTTAAGGCTTTATACTTCCTAAGTGAGACTAAAATAGGTTTGCCTTTTATGTTATAATTTGTTGTTGTTGTATGTGCTTCTTTTGTGCGACAATCCGCGTGCTGTACATTATTTACGTCAGTAATCTGTTGTCAGCATACATACATGTGGTGTTGTTTTACGAATTACATTCACTGTTGGTCTCGGCATATATAATTCCTGTCAGTTGCTATAAAATGATTTGGATGGATTGGTTTAGATTGACTTGGAGAAGGCAATACAAGCCATCTATTGTTTTATACAAAACCGATATTCAATTTTGGGTTGCACATTTGATATATTGCCATCTTTGTTTTTACCATGTTATTTACTTATGTATAGCAGTAGCATGGACACTAAGTGGAAAACAAAGCCTTCAACAAGTGATGTGAAGTGGAAATATACAATACTGCATATCTAACATACAGGTAAAACTCAATGGTGTATTTTCTATTGTTAATTATCTGGTTACATGTACTAATATTGAAAATATGTAGCCAAAAGGTTCCTGATACCTGATGGGTTTTTTTTTTTCCAAAGAGACCTCATGTTTTCAATGCACATGTATTACTCACTGAGGAGTCTTCAACCACTAGTTGAGTTTCTTTAGATCTCTGAGCTGTGCCATTAAGGAATTAGAACAAGCACATTTGTTGTTGATTTGTTTACTTAGTCATCACTGACATCACACAATGACATCACACAATTCATGCAATCCAAAAAATGCTTATTATAAATCACAACTTGTTCTATTGCCAAAAGTAGTAGTTCAATTTATATAATGCCACATTACAGTGTTTAATATTTTGGTATTAAGTGTTTATAGCGGTATTAGGATTTTACAAGGAATCTTAAACTTCTTACCACTGTTTTGTAATACATTATACTATGCTCTGGTCATAATTAAAACCGATATAGTAACTTGATAATGACATCCTGGCTAAACTTTACTGCCTATTGCTAAACATATGAAACAGGATAAAATTGGATTTTAAATATTTCTCTTTGTTTCCACAAGATCTATTTCCACTTTCTATCTACAATACATACATGTACAGTACTTACTTATAATAAAAAATAATTTAAATGCATATTCTTGTCATTATTGCATCCAATAACAATTTGATAAATTACCTGTGCCAACACCTTATTTAGGTAGTCAATCTATAGATGCTTTACAGACTCAACAAACTAATTAAATACTATAGATTACATTTCAGTTAATTATCTACTAAAATTAACCCAAAAACCTCATCCTTTCCCTAACCTTAACCCTTTCTCTAAGACTGACACTAACGTTTATACTGAATCTAACCTTTATTTAACCTTTTATATTTACTTTGTTTTTGATAGTTTGTTGATAGTATGAATATATCTAGCACATCTACATATGATAATTTTGACTATCGTAAATAAAGTTGAACCTAATCTGCAGTCATCACATGCATTGAACGACTGGAAAACTGCATTGAATATTCCACTGTTCTATTTAGTAACATCTAATAAAAGTGGATGCTCATCAGCAAAGACAATCAGTGTATTATTTGAACATTTATAAAAGGACATTCCTGCCGGTCAAAGCCCGACAAGGTAGTTAAAGCTTCCCTAAATGGACAGATAAAAATATTTTGGGAAAAGCAGGTCATAAAAGCCTTTTGTTTTGTGCAATGATGAATGAAATTCAGGAGTACACATGGTGAGACACCATTTAATGTGTCTTAACAACAAAATGACTGACTGAAAACGAATATCACTGATAGGGATCACGAAGTGGCCACCAAGAATTTATATTTTGAAATGAATTATTCCTGATAAGCTTTTTAAGGAAGTACTCTAGCTTGGGGATTCGGTTTTGGGAAAAACAGTTTCATTTATAAGTTCTGGCAAAACTAGTTACGTTTAGGGTTCTTTGTTAGGACTAGGTTAGAGATGCATTCTGTTATATTTGGCCATAGGTTGGAATAGTGGTGCTATTGTGCCAAATGGTGTCCCCAAAAATTATTTATAGTCATGCATGTGCAGATATGTGAATTATGTCATCAAAACCATTTAAAATATGATTTTAATGTCCAAATAATGTTACATTGTTATTTTACTCATAAAGTATGCAAATATAAATAGCATATTACACATTGAGCTCAAAATATGATGTTCAAAAAATGGTTTGTTATTTGCAAATGTCAGACAATTGTCAGACACTGCACTTTTAACAAGAAAGGACAGGTTTTCGAAGTTAAGAGTTAGGTTAGACTTAGAGTTAGGTTAAGGTTAGGGGTATTCCGGGACTAGAGAACAGCAAACGTGCTTCTGGTATAGGGTTAGATCCTAGTTCAACACAGCGATTCAGCAACAAATATCTGTGTATTTGTGTGTGTGTGTGTGTGTGTGTGTGTGCATGGAAACTCAACAAGTTGAGTGTCTGTCAGTGAGCCAATGATAAAAGGAGGGTCAGAATTCAGAGTTTGTCAGAAGGCTGAATACTTTCGCATTTAGAGTATTTTTGAACCCACTGGTAATCATCGCCCTCTCTCACTCCAAGCATCTCCACACTCCAGCCAACCTGCTCATCCTCTCTTTGTCTATTTCAGATCTCCTACCTAAATTTATTGACCCACTCATCATTTCTAAACATGTATGTGGCCTTAAAAATCACGTGCTCTCATATTCTTCACCAAGCACATGACAGAAGAGGACTGACCACCCCTTTGAGTCTGGCGTCCTATAGTCATTTCTTAGCCACTGTGCATCAACTGTTGTTGTTGTCTGCTTGTTGAGGTTTCTGGGTTGGATATAAGCCCCTTGTGACTAATGAAAAAGGCTAAATAAATTTTATTGATTGAGAAGAAAAAATAGCTTTTTGCATCAAGCTCTATTTTTGTCACAAGCCTATTACTACACATCATCCTGAGAACATAGTCCCTACCATGAAGCATGGTGGTGGCAGCACCATGCTGTGGGGTTCCTTCCCTGAATCAGGGCCTGGAAAAGTTGTGAAGATTGAGGGCACATTGGAGGCAGCAAAATACAAAGAAAATCCTGGAAGAAAACTATCCTGAGAGAGAAAGCAAGCAAGCAAGTTTATTTATATAGCACAATTCATACATCGAAGCAATTCAATGTGCTTTACAAAGAAAAATAAAAATATATAAAAATACAATAACATAAAAACAAATACTCAAATGAAAACATCATGATAACAAAAAAGAATATAAGAAAATATAAAAAGAATAAAAATGGGATAAAAACATAAGAAGCTATAAGGATGAACAGTGTGGTTAAGTTTAAGTGCTCAGTCATAGGCACATGAAAAGAGAAGTGTTTTTAACCTGGATTTAAAAATGTTTATGTTTGGGCCACGTCTAAGATCTTCTGGTAGTTTATTCCAGTTGCGTGGTTGAAGACAACCTTTTCAATGATCTTGGCAATAAAAGGGAGATTTGATACAGGTCTATAGTTGTTCATTATAGATGCATCCAGTGTTCTCTTTTTTAATAGGGGCTTAATGGCAGCTGTTTTTAGAGACGTTGGGAAAATGCCTGATTGCAGAGAGCTATTAACTATTTGCTGTAGGTCCATTGTTATAGAGTTAAAAATTGTTTTAAAAAAGTTTGATGGCAGTGTGTCGAGACAGCATGCTTTAAGATGTCGAACTCTTTCTTCTAGGGATTTTTGATCAATTGTATTAAAATGCGACATAATAACCAAGTTATGTCTTGGTGGTCGTGGTGACGGTACAGTGTCCTTGTTAGACTGTGTAGTTCTGATGGTCCATCTAAGACTTATAATTTTTTCACTAAAGAAACACGCAAATTCATTACATTTCACAATGGACATGAGTTCCGATGCTATCTGCTTTATTGGGTTTGTAAGCTTGTCGACCAAGACAAATAGAGTGCGGGTATTGTTGATATTCTTGTTGATCATTCCCGATAAATGTTGCTGTCTGGCCCTGCATAACTCATTGTTGAAGCTACCAAGGCTTTGTTTATAGAGGTCATTGTGAATTTGAAATTTAGTTTTCCTCCACTTACATTCCGCTTTCCTACATTCTCTTTTCAGGGCGTTTACCATCATGATGGTTCTCCATGGTGTTTTCTGTTTGCTCATAGTTTTCTTTACCTTTACCGGTGCAACACAATCCAGACATTCAATATTTTGGCATTAAAATTATCCAGGAGTACATCAACTGACTGAGCACTTATTGTTGGAGAGATAGCTATGGCTTCCATTAACTAAGCATTGGTACTGTCATTAATGTACCTTTTCTTAACAGAAACAGAGTTTACTGGAACATTCGAGGGTGATAAGTGATTCAAAAAAGACACTGAAATGATCAAGACAGGGCCAAGTCTTTAACCATGACAGAGGAAATATCAAGACCTTTAGAGATAACCAGGTCTAGAATGTGGCCTTGAGTGTGTGTACACTCTTTCACATGCTGAGTGAGATCAAAAGTGTCAAGTAGTGCAAAAAGTTCTTTGGCATTATTGTCCGTATTATTATCTATGTGGATGTTAAAATCCCCTGTAATAATAAACAAGTTATAATCAACTGATATAACAGAGAGTAGTTCAGCAAAATCATCAATAAAATATCTTAAAATATTAATACATTTTATGTGTGTATTATTGAAATAACAAATAAAAGGTTCTTATTTGGCCCTTGCAGCCTCCCAGGATATGCTTTGTAGTTTCAGCCCTATAAAGCATTCATATGATTCTAATAAACATTACTGGAACAGCTATCTCAGTGATAGGTGCCAAAGAAATTGGATCGAGTTTCAATATGTGTAGGCTACATGCTCTTTATGAATATGCAGCATAGGTTTAAAATCAATGAACACAGAAAAACATGGGTAATGAGACTGATAATTCTGAAAAAACCTCTAGTAATAGTGCTGGAATATTGTTGATGTGTGGTTGAGAGATTTCAAGCAAATATTTGTAATTTTACTGTTTCTTCAAATACATTCAACTTGTTGTTGATTTTATCTGCAGTTGCAACTACCTGCAAAATGATGCAACCACTTGCAATAGTATTGTGAGTTTTTTAAAGAATTTTTGAAGTAATTCAAACAATATTTGAACTTTAAAAGGGTATCACAAACATTTCTGTATGTTTTTTTCAGCTTTGTTGGATAAGGTGTAATCTGAAGGCTATTGAAAGTAAATTGGATTTAATACAACATTTAGAATATTGTCAGTTAAACTATTAAAAGTGAATCACAACTGCACACGATGGCCTGTATTTTTCACCTGATAGCTAATTTTTCCTAATTTTCCCACCAATAACTAGCTTAATTTTAGCCAAATTATCTCCCAATAATTAGATTTTCTAATTATTTTTAAAACATTCACTACATTCAACGGTTTTATGTCACTTAGAAATGTCCTTGTTTATCATGAAAACACATTAAATGAGTTTAAAAGGAAATTTAGCAAAGTAAATTGGATATATACAATCAGGTCCAGAAATAATTGGACACTGACACAGGTTTTGTTATTTGGGCTGTTTACCAAAATATATTCATGTAACAGTTAAATAACGAATATTTGCTTAAAGTGCATTCTCTCAGCTTTAATTTGAGGGTATTCACATCCAAATTGGAAGAAGGGTTTAGGAATTACAGCTCTTTAATATGTAGCCCTCTCTTTTTCAAGGGATCAAAAGTAATTGGACAATTGACTCAAAAGCTGTTTCATGGACAGTTGTAGGTTATTCCTTCATTATTTCTTCATCAATTAAGCAGGAAAAGGTCTGGAGATGTGTGCTATTTGCATTTGGGAGCTATTGCTGTGAACCCACAACGTCCAGTCAAAGGAGTTCTCAATTTAAGTGAAACAGGCCATCCTTAGGCTACAAAAATAATCCATCGGAGAGATAGCAGGAACATTAGGACTGGCCAAATCAACAGTTTGGTACGTTCTGAGAAAAAAAAAGAACGCACTTATGAGCTCTGCAACACAAAAAAGCCTGGACGTCCACGGAAGACAACAGTGGTGGATGATCATAGAATCCTTTCTTTGGTAAAGAAAAACCCATTCACAACATCCAGCCAAGTGAAGAACACTGTGCAGGAGGTAGGCATATCATTATCCAAGTCGACCATCAAGAAAAGACTTCATGAGAGCAAATAGGGTTTACCACAAAGTGCAAACCATTCATAAGCCTCATGAATAGAAAGGCCTGATTAGACTTTGCTAAGAAAGCCAGCCCAGTTCTGGAACAGCATTCTTTGGACAGATGAAACTAAGATCAACCTGTGCCAGAATGATGGGGGGGAAAAAGTATGGAGAAGGCTTGGAATGGCTCATGATCCAAAGCATACCACATCATCTGTTAAACATGGTGGAGGCAGTGTGATGGCATGGGCATGCATGGCTTCCAATGGCACTGGGTCACTAGTGTTTATTGATGATGTGGCAGAAGGCAGAAGCACCTGGATTATTTCTGAATTGTACAGGGATATATTGAGTCTGGTCAGACTCAGCCAAATTCAGCAAAGTTGATTGGACGGCGCTTCACTTTACAGATGGACATTGAACTAAAACATACTGTGAAAGCAACCCAGGAGTTATTTTAAGGCAAAGAAGTTGAATATTCTGCAATAACCAAGTGAATCACCTGATCTCACAATTGAGCATGCATTTCATTTGCGGAAGACAAAACTTTAGGCAGAAAGACCCACAAACAAACAACTGAAGACAGCTGTAAAAAAGGCCTGGCAAATTATCACACAAGAGGAAACCCAGCGTTTGGTGATGTCTATGCGATCCAGACTTCAAGCAGTCATTGCCTGCAAAGGATTCTCGACAAAGTATTTAAAGTTAACATTTTATTGATGATTGTGTTAATTTGTCCCATTACATTAGAGCCCTTGAAATAATGGGACTGTTTATGAAAATGGTTGTAATTCCTAAACGTTTCATACAACATTTTTGATCAACCCCTTGAATTAAAGCTGAAAATCTGCACTTCAATTGCATCTTGGTTATTTCAATTCAAATCCATTGTGGTGGCGTACAGAGCCAAAACTATGAAAATTGTGTCAGTGTCCAAATATTTCCAGACCTAGCTGTAGTCATTGACAAGGTTAGAAATAATGATTTTTAACTTAAATAATAATTCTGTCCTACAAACTTTGCTTTTGTCAAATTATCCTCCAATTGCAGCAATTACATCTTAGCAAACCTGTGGCAATCTAGTGGTCTATTTGTTTAGGTAATCTGAAGAGATTTCTCCCCATGCTTCCTGAGGCACCTTCCACAAGTTGGACTGACTTGATGGGCACTTCTTACACACCATACGGTCAAGCTGCTCCCACAGCAGCTCAATAGCATTGAGATCGGTTGACTGGGCTGGCCACTCCATTATAGACAGAATAGCACCTGGACTGCTTCTTCCCTAAAACAGTTCTTGCATAGCACGTCTTGCAAACATTATTGTCAGTCCATTCAATGGTTTATAGTTGCACATTCCTTTTTAGGAGACAGTTTTTTTTGCCGGACCGCGTAAGTGGAGCCGGCTAAGAAGAGCGAATATCTCTTACTGAGTGACTGACTGACTGACTGAGTGACCGACCGACTTCCTCTTGTTAAATAGCGTAGTGTTTAGAGAAGTGGACTTATGAACTATAGGTCCTGAGTTTGTATCTCCTCGCAGGCGAAGCAACGTATGCATTATAAATTATTCCGTATAGAGGAAAACTTTGCTGGCTGAAACTGTATACGGTTATATTGCGACTGTTTCTGGCATGGAATAGTTCATCTTCAGTCTCGCTAGCAATTGCTCAATTCTTATGATTATTCCCAGGAAGTTAGTAGATACTAGTAAGCCTATTACTGGCTAATAAGCTGTTAAAACGGCCAGTGGCAAAAGCAATACAGTTCACAGATGCTATTTGTGGTGGCGGTAAACTTAATAAGAAACGTTAGTCAGTTTAACACAATCCTCAATGGAGACTAGCGACTGCTGAAACGTGTAATGCCGTGGCGTAGTGGTTAAAGACAGTGCCTCTCATGTGGAAGACTTAAGTTTGAATCTATTGAGAGCAACAACATTTATTAATTATTTCTGGTAGATTCCATAATTCTTTCGTCTTTTCACTTGATGAAAAAGTTAGTTATCGTCGCCTTTATTGATAGTTATTGTATAAAAGTCATTCACGAATGAAAGAAAAAAGTACGTTGTTTTGCCATGAAAGAAAAAAATACGTTCTTATGCCATGAAATGAAATAGCTTCGGCAGACTCGCTAGCAATTGCTCAATTCTTATGACTATTCCGGTAAGTTAGTAGATACCGGTATAGCTTATTACTGGCTAATACGCTGTTAAAACGGCCAGTGGCAAACACAGTACATAGCCGCTATTTGTGGTGGAGGTAAACTTAGTAAGAAACGTTAGTCAGTTTAACTGTATCAATGTCATTCACGAATGGCCAATTAACTATTAAAACGGCCAGTGGCAAAAGAGGATTTGTTCAGGATAGAGACAAGACGCTATACTGACACCCAGCAGATGTACAGCTCTGTGTTGTAGAGGTTAACGACACAGCCTTTCTTGTGGGCGACCTGGGTTTGAATCTTGAGGTGGCAACATTTTCTGTTGCGGGCCAGCTGAACTAGGCTTGCCTGGTTTCTTGTTTTTTTATCCGCCTTTAGGTAGACAGATTTGTGCTTGGGGCGGGGCCGGTTCTGGGGGGGATTGGGGGGGGGCATTGCCCCCTCAAATAGCGAGAAAACCTTTTATTTTCACTTGCTGACCAATCAAAAAAATAAAATGTTCAAAATGATATAATTTTGTAATATCTGATTGGCTGGTTTGCAATTTAAAATTCAGCGCATTAGACTGTCTGATCAGTTGAAAGTGTTACTGGTTTTGCATTCTGAAATGAATATTTTTCATTAGACCATAATAGTTGGAGTTTTATATGTTATTATATTTTTTTATTTCTATTTTGTTTTGAGGACATATTTTTTCTGGTTGGTTGTGTGCAGTATTGCGAGACCACTCGTCCTGGACAAGGTCTTTGATAATTATTGACTTGGGCCACAAACGTGTGTCTAGCTTGCTACTAGATTGAGTTGACTGGATGAGGTTGATTATAGGTGGTTTGCTAGCACAGACATTCCATTAGTTATACATACCGATTTTTTGTCCCAAAGCCACGTAGCAACTTTGCAGATGTCGGAATGTTTGGGCACAAGTGGTGCACCTGCTTCTTGCCCCAGCATGTCGCGTTCAGCCACTAGCCTTCACCCTTGTCTTCACCCTTGCTTCCATCGTGTTACAGAACCAACATAGTTGTTCAAGCATGGGCTAAACACAAGCACACTCTTGAACAAAATGATAGAAAAAAATCCTGCCCCTCCCCAACATTTCCCAATGCCCCCTCAATCAAAGCAGTCTAGAACCGGGTCTCACTGGATTGCAGAAGCTATTTCTTCGGCACTTAAAGGAGGAGGGAATGTGGGGTAGATTTGTGTTGCCTTACCTCAAGTGTACATGATGTTTTTCATCTAGATGTCACAGCTCCATGTCTGGCCTCCTTACCTCCATTGACAGATGTTACTGTTGTTACTGGATGGTAACAAACCACCATGTCGAGGTTAAGATCCTATCTGTTAAATTGTCTGTTCAGATTTCAGAGCTGGGATTCTCGACCTTTGCGTGATGGATTTTTGAGGGCAGGGATGTACAGAGTCCAACTCAGTTTTGCTGATGCAATATGGTCTTTGAATTCGTTATAAAGTTGTACTTTTTTGCACACAAAAAGGACACTTGGTGTGTATTACAGGTTGACCATGAATGTTGATGTTGCATCAGTGCCTTATTGAGGCTCTGGAGTAAAGCATGTGTGTCTCCAACACCTTTAATTGGTGGAACTCCTGAGGGTTCTGGACCGATATTATTACAGTACCTTGTATGCAGATGATGACAGAACCCTCTGGTGTGAGGAACTTCCTAAACAAGTCAAACTAACATCATTAAATAGTTGTTCACTAAACCAATAGAGACAGTAAGGTCATGGTGACATCAGTCAGAGCAGAGTTTAGTTTGGCTGATGTAATATGCACTTTGAAGTCCAATGGAACATAAAAAACTATCAGAATAATCATATCAAATTATTAACAAAAATAATACTGTTATGATGGATGCTTAATGTTGTAATACAAATGTCTAGGTTTTTGGCATTTCCCAACTACCTTTGAGACAAGGAGAAGCTACACGGATGCACACAGGGTGCAAATTGATGACATATGACACACAAATGAAAATGGCGTTGAGAGGCATGGATTTGGTCCAGTCTATTCTGGACAGTCAGTCGTCTTGAGAACACAATGTATATTAATGAGTGTCATACTATGGACGCAAAAGACAATAGATGTCTAGAGCACTTAAGTTTGGTAAAGGTTGGCTTTGAGTGCTGTATTAGGGCCTTATTGAGGCCCTGGAGTAAAGCATGTGTGTCTCCAACACCTTTAATTGGTGGAACTCCTGAGGGTTTTGGAGCTGTATTATCTAAGTCTTTACCACAGATGATGACAGAACCCTCTGATGTGAGGAACTTCTCAAACAATAACAAACTAACATCATTAACGAGAAGTTCACTTACCCCTTACAGACAAAAGTGACATCAGTTAGAAAGTACAGTTTGAGTTTTGCTGATGCAATTGTCTCTTTTTGAATGATACACATTATAATAATAAATAAAATGTGCATTCACATTTGTCTTCTTGTACACACGCAGGAGTTTCTTCATAAGTTTCGACCGTGTTATGGGGTTCTTAACCACTATGCATCCACCCTGTGTTGCTTGCTCTTTGGGGTTTCATTATGGGTGTTTTAAAAGCACTGTGTGACAACAGCTGATGTAATAAAAGGCTTTGGAAAATTAATTTGTTTGGTTGATGAATTGGTATTATAGAAATATATGAACTGGAAATGTGTCCTATTTGCTAAACTAAACTTGCACTGAGCCGCCTTCAGAGAACAGAGTCATGACCCAGCTCTGACATGATAAAGAACAGCAGGGAGGTCATATGATATAATTATTACATTGTGCCCATAATGTAATCAGTTTCAGTAAGTACTTCATAATTCAAGAATGTACGTGGAGGAAGTTGGAGAATTAAAAGAGTAGGATCTTATAGTAACGGCACAATTGACAGGGAGCTAAGGAATGACCTGTAATGTGAATGGAGGCAGGGTTTGTTGTGTTTAAGAACCCTGGCTGAGGAGTTCTGGACAAAGTGGTTGACATGGCAAATAGGACTCCATGTAGTAGTCCAGACAGCATGTTTACAAAACTACATTTGAATATACAGTATAATTATAAACAGTTTCCTCCAACACATCAACTATTCAGCTTCATTCAGCTTTATTCAGCCTCCAATACAGTCAAACTTTGTCAACATCCATTTAAACTTCAGCTGAGGACCTACTGTTTCTCTGAACAGACAGCTGAAAATGAAAACGATACAGCTTTAGAATAGAGGCCCCATCAATCTCTGTCTGACGTGTTCGTGGAGATGAATTGAGCATCGTCTTGGCCTTAAACATGAGCAGCAACACTAGGCAATAACTTTCTAATTAACAAATCTTTAAAGGCACATGTCCACAATGTCACAGAAACAAAGACACACAGCCCAACATACCAGATCTAATGCTTTTTGTAGTCCCCATTTTATTGGCCAGCAACTAGCAGTCAAGTTAACATTTTAAATGCACTGTTAAACAACAGTAAGTTTTGAAAATATACACATTCACATCGCCCACCACAAGTTTTCATACATTTTTGCTCAAAGTTTTGCATACCCTTGAAGAATTGGTAATACTGTATATATACCATTCGTAAAGATAACATGAGTGAGCAGGCAAAACACGTCTTTTATTTCTTATGGGATTCACATTCAACTGTAGGTCATAACAGAATGGCACAATCATAAAACAAAACATGGCAACAAAGAAAAAAATTTACTGACCCTTGTTCAAAAGTCTGCATACCCTTAGTTCTCAATAATGTGTATTGCCCCCTTTAGCATCAATGACAGTGTGCAGTCTTTTGTAATAGTTGTCTATGAGGCCCCAAATTCGAGCAGGTGGTATCTTCCAGGTTATTGAAAGTCTTTGGTCATCTTGCATGAACCACACGTTTGAGATCTCCCCAGAGTGGCTCGATGATATTAAGGTCAGGAGACTGTTGTGGGCACTCCAGAACCTTCACCTTTTTCTGCTGTAACCACTGGAGGGTCAACTTTTCCTTGTGCTTAGGATCATTGTCGTGCTGGAAAGTCCAAGAGCGTCCCATGCGCAGCTTTCGTGTAGAAGAATGCAAATTGTCTGCCAGTATTTTCTGATAACATGCTGCATTCCTCTTGCCATCAATTTTCACAAGATTCCCAGTGCCTTTAGTGCTCACACACCCCCTAAACATCAGTGAGCCACCACCATGCTTCACAGTGGGGATGGTATTCTGTTCAATATACACTGTAGGCCTTGTTGACCCCTCTCCAAGCACAGCACGTATGGTTGTGACCATAAAGCTCAATTTTCATCTTGTCACTCCAAATTACAGTGTGCCAGTGGCTGTGAGGTGTGTCAAGGTGTTGTTGTGCATATTGTAACCAGGGTTTTTTGTGGCATTGGTGCAGTAAAGGCTTCTTTCTGGCAACTCAACAATGCAGCTCATTTTTGTTCAAGTATCGTTATATTGTGCTCCTTGAAACAATCACACCGTCTTTTTCCAGAGCAGCCTGTATTTCTCCTGTGGGTTTTTATTTGTATCCCGAACAATTCTTCTGCCAGTTTTGGATGAAATCTTTCTTGGTCTACCTGACCTTGGCTTGGTATCAAGAGATCCCTAAATTTTCCACTTCTTAATAAGTGATTGAACAGTACTGACTGGCATTTGCAAGGCATTTGATATATTCTTTTTCCATTTTTATAAAGTTCCATTACCTTGTTAGGCAGGTCTTTTGACAGTTTGACATTTTTTCTGCTCCCCATGGCTCAGTACTGATTGCAATTTAAAATGCCACAGGTGTGGGAAATTCACCTTTAATTGCCATTTTCACCTGTGTGTATCACCTTGTGTGTTTGTAACCAGGCCAAACATTTTGGATCAGGGCCATTTGGGTGATTTCTGTTATCATTATGATTTAAAAAGGAGCCAAACAACTATGTGATAATAAATGGCTTCATATGATCACTATCCATTAAAAAAAAAAGAATTTTATATTGCATGATCAGTAATATTTTCTAAATCAATGCCAAAATTCCACAATTTCTGCCAGGATATGCAAACATATGAGCCCAACTGCACAAATATATGCAGATTATTGTTGTTTTTAATTAAAACAATGTGCATGTATGTAAATTGTTTTAGACAAGTTGCAAAAGTGAAATTCGACTTGCACATTACACCAGACAACACATATTATCAAATTGATCTGTCAAGCAAAGTAGCGTCAACTTAATATTAAAGACTTCAGAATAGATGTGCCATTTTTAACTAACTTTAAGGAAAAACAATTTAATTGAACAACATAATAAGGGTCATATAACTGGGGACAGTGGCCGAAAATAATGGGTCATATTATTTAGCTACTAGCTAAAATAACAGTATTTACACTGACATTTCTGAAATACTACTCGATGACATGCTAGCTAACATTTTATGTCACTAATAATCACAAAACTTTGAGGACTTGATCATAATTAGTCTTATAAAATCTGTTGTTGGACATGCCAATAATAGGGATTCTATGCTAATGTTTTTCGGAAGACCAAAAAAAGCATATAATTTTTTGGAAGCATTGTAGTCATTTTGGGAAGCTAATGTCTTCCGCCCACAACTCTGGTTCTTTTGGGTTATTAATGACAAATAGCATGTACATACTGTCAAATTAAACTTCATAAACATTATCAATTATTCATGATTTGCTAAACATCACTCTTTAGTTGCTCAATTGGGATAGCTTTGCCTTCAATAAGTGTAATAAAGGTATTGTATGACAATGTATGATGTCAATTCAGTGATAATACAACATGATGACGTGAATATAAATACCACAAGCAAGGATTCACAATCAGATATATTTCATAATGTAGGGGTTCTGTTTAAATGCAGTAGTCAATATAAATGTTGTGTTTGCCTGACAAAAAACTTTGTGAAATGTTTGTGATGTTAACCACATGACATATTGTTTTGATTCCACTGGATTGGAAATCACATTTCTTACTTGAGCTTAGTTTAATAACAATATTCAGAAAAATAAACTAAAACACAATTTAAGGGATGACCAGGTCAGAAACAGGCATGGTAATTATGATGTCTGTCAATCCAGGGTCTGTTCCAATGATGTGACATAGCTAAAGTCTCCATCGACCAGTTATACAGTAGGACCATCATTCATAATTCAATTCACATGTATTTTCAGACTTCTTTGTTCCTATGTGTGCCCCTATTTGTTTGATTGCATGAGCTATGAGAACATTAATCATAAAGTAATGTAATCTCATTTTATGCTCATCTTACATAGACACTGTCCTGCTGTTGCCTAACAGGAAACTGAAATCCATTTACCAACGTTTTACTAAGAAGTCAGCTGTAAAACCTGTGGCGACTAGTGGATCTATTTCACTCAGCTCAGAAAGATATATACGCAAAGCCTAACTTTCTATAGGTTTACTGCAGCAGTCACCCAAAATATCATACTATTTTTAAACTGGTTAGTGTTTACAAGGCACCGTGGCCAGATTGAGAATTAGGGAACTTAATCTGAGCATGCGCAGGCATCTATAACATCTCCCTGACACAGTATGTGATACCAGCTGGCTTCAAGCAGACCACCATAGTCCCTGACTTTAGAGTTCAATACCATAGTGCCCACCAAGTACATCACTGTGCAAAAGACCCCTGGTCCGAAACTCGCCATCTGCAACTGGGTCCTGGACTTCCTGACCCTCCGAGGGTAAATACTTGACCCCTCCTGCATGCCTTGCTCACTCACAACTGTTTGGTCATGTACCACTCCAAAAACAACATTATAAAGTTTGGACATTTTCAAAAGGTAGTCCCTAATGGTGATAAAATCCTGTAGGAGTGACCTGGCAGACTGGCGCCGGGACAACGACCTCTCGCTCAATGATACGGGAGCTGAGTCAAGCTTGTCCCAATCGACATTAAAGTGGATTGCTCAACATCACCCATAAACTAACCCGATCCACACAGACCCACACAGTTGTTAAGAAAGCCAATTCCAACAAAACTATTTAAGGAGCTACTTCCTGTTCTAGGTCAGCTGATGTTAAAAATAAATAATTCCTCCCTATCCTCCGGACGCTTACCTAACTCATTAAAAATTGCGGAAATATTTCCTCTTCTGAAAAATTCAAATCTGGATCCGGTTACATTAAACAATTGTAGGCCAATATCGAACCTCATCCGTCCTGTTCCTTTTTGATCTTAATGCTGCCTTTGACACTCTTGATAACTCCCTTCTCTTGGGGAGGTTGGAAAACCATATTGGGCTACGTGGACATATTCTAGCCAGGTGTAAATCTTATTTATCTGAAAGTCATCAGTTTGTATGTGTGGATGGCATGTCCTCAAGGATCAGTTTTGGGAACACTATTGTTTTCACTATATATGTTGCCTCTGGTTGATGTCTTCCAGAACCAAAATGTCAATATTCACTTTTACGTTGATGACGCACAGTTGTATACTTTGATGAAACATGGAGAAGCCCTAAGATAAGCTCTTATGGAAGCATGTGTTTCAGATATTAGGAAGTGGATGACAGAATGTTTTGCTTTCAAGCCCAGAAACTCTTTGCTTTCAAGCCCACTGAAATTCTCATTTTAGGATCCAAGAAACAAAGAGTTTTTGTTGTCAGATCTCACAATGAACCTCCACGCTTGTATGGTCGTATTCCTAAAATCTGAGAGAAACCTCGCTGTTACCCTCGGCTCTGATCTCTCCTTTGACGAACATATAAAATACATCTCAAGAGCTGCTTTTCTCCATCTTCGGAACATCAGCTTTTTTATCAAAAACTGATGCAGAAAAACTAATCCATGCTTTTGTTATTTCAAGATTAAATTACTACAAAGCTCTTCTCTCTGGTTACCCTGATGAATCAATAAATAAACTTCAATTAGTGCTGGAATCTTAAATACAACACAACAAAATGTGAACACATTCCTCCAGTATTAGCCTCTCTACACTGACTGCCTGTTAAGGCTATGGTTTTATTGTTAACCTATAAAGCAATACATGGACTTGCTCCTACTTACCTCACTGAATTGGTCCAGCCATACAGTACATAGAAGTAAACTAAGATCATAAGATGCAGGCCTTCAAATTGTGCCTAGAATTTCTAAACAAATCAGCTGGAGGCAGGGCTTTCTCTCATAGAGCTCCACTACTGTGGAATGATTTGCTGATTGAGGTTAGAGATGCTGACTCAGTGCAAACCTTCAAGTGTCTACTAAAGTCTCATTTTTTCAGTATCGTCTATGATTAAGTGCAGTCTGGCCCAGGGGTGACCAGATGAACGGAAAGGCTTGATCCTGTCCACCCTTGCTGTGTTGCCAGGTAGGTTCTCATTGCCACTGGGATGCCCTCACTCCAGTGGCTTACTCTTGTTTCCCCATTGTGGCCCTCAAGCAATGGGTGTGAACTCATTGTGGTTGTGGTTGGTTGGTGTCCCTTTGATTGATGCTTGGCAATGTGGGTCAATTGATTTCCTGCATGTTGGGCCCTGTCCGGGGTTACCCCCCGTCTCAGCCCCAAGGTTTTTGGCTGCTATATTATTGTGCCGGGCGAGTAGGGTCAGATCTCCTTCTCCATTGTAAATCCTTGTTAATCTAAGGAATGCTCTTTCTAAATTGTCCTTGTCTCCTGCTCCATTTAAACTTAGGAGGACATTTAAACTTATGAGGATTTAAACTTAGGAGGTCTTGGCCCAAACCACCGGAGTACCAGGGTCGAAAGCCTTGTTGCTGTCCCGGTCCAAAGTCCTCCTGGTTGTGTTGCAGATCAAGACGATACCTGATGATTCCAGCTGCCACTCCACTGACCATTCCTCTCCCCGGGTTGTCCCTGTCCTCTATCTCTATCTTGCTTGCTCCTTGGGGTTTCAGGCTGGGTGTTTTGTAAAAGCACTTTGTGCCAACTGCTGATGTAAAAAAGGCTTTATAAATATATTTGATTGATTGGGGTGATTTGGCATGGACAGTGCCTCAGGCTGTACACAGAAGCCAAGCTAGTGAAAATATGTTGGTCAGCAAGCTCTTTTCCTAGATGCGATTGTGGCCACAACACTAGGCGCCAGGCCTCAAACTGTCTCAACTATGGGCACAACTACAGATAGACAATGTTACTTGATGGGGTTTAAGTCTAGAGACTGTCCTGGCCATTCCAGGATTTGAAATCTATTGTTTTGTTCTTTTCTTCAAATGAATTTCAGACATAGCCTGAAGGTATGTTTTGGGTCATTATCTTTCTGCAGTATGAACTCCAGGCCAAACAGGCAATACCAGAACGTATTACAAATGGAGGAACACAATGATTCTACATTTTTTTCAGAAAGGATTGCAGAAAGGATTCAATATCAACATCTATTTCCATAACATTGTACATCTTATTCTCATTGATTTCAGTGGTTACAGTATTTTTGAACCTACTGGTGATCATCTCCATCTCTCACTTCAAACAGCTCCACACTCCAACCAACCTGTTCATCCTCTCTTTGGCTGTGTCAGATTTCCTGGTAGGACTCATTGTGATACCAGCAAATACTGTGGCAATAATGGAACCATGCTGGGTTCTTGGGGAATATTACTGTGCATTGCTTATGTACACCACTTTTTTACTTGGTTCTTCATCTCTTGGTAACTTGGTCTTGATATCTATCTATCTATACCGTTATGTTGCTGTGTGTGATCCATTAATGTACGATCTGAAAATAACATCAAAAACTATTTGTTGTATATCTATTAACTGGTTTTGTTGTTTCATATATGATGCTATTCTTATAAAATTAACTGTAAATGTGCAAGTACCCAGTAGATGTTTTGAAGAATGCTTTTTTGTTGAAGGAGATATCTTGGTTAATATGCGTGACCTTGTAGCTTCCATGGTTGTGCCGTGTTCTATAATTATAACACTTTATTTGAAAATATTTGTTGTGGCCAGATCACAGGCCAGACAAATATTTTCTAAAGGGGCTGTCACTCTGTCTGGTGTTAAACTGTACAGACAAATAAGTCTGAAAGAAAATCAGCAAAAACCCTAGGTATTGTGATTTTTACTATCTTATTTGTTGGCTTTCCAATTAATTTTACCCAGTTGATTTATTTTTCAATCGGTGATTCATCATCAATTTTCCTTTTTTATCTACCACTTTTTAATTCCTTTGTTACCCAATAATTTATGCTTTCTTTTATCCATGGTTCAAAGTGACAGCTACACGGAACATAAGGCATGTGTAGTTTCTATGTTTTTATTCTTAAATTCAACAAACATAGGACTCATACAGACCAATCATGTTGTGTTGTGTTGTATTGATGTTGTGTGAGATTATGTGAGATTATGTGAGTTGTGTGAGATTACACAACACATGAGAGTATTGACATAATGCATGGAAGTGCTAACTGAAACTGAACAAAGAACAATAGGTAGGAAATGTGATGGCCATTACTGAAATCCTGTCCATACATCCTGCTAGGAACTCCCAAGGCATTGGCCCTCATTCAAGAAACATGCATATGATTAAATTTGATCTTAAAATGATCGTACGATAATTTCACCAACAGAGCTGTTATTTATCAATACTATCTTGGTTGTGTCCTTATGATCAACCTCACGTCTGGTTGGATACTTTGTAAACCAACGTCAGAAAATAAGATAATGCCTGATTTGTAATAAGACCATCATTATCACAATAGACAACAATCATAACAGCCTCAGCCACAATACGTGAACATGTAATTCAACACATTTTGTAACGTAGTGTGGACCTGGAGGGGGCTCTGCTGGCGCGGACCTGAGGGAGACCCTTGACACCCACTTTTTACACATTTTCCATCAACCCTGACCAAAACAAATTCACCTTCTTGTTTATGTGACATGATGGGTGACATGTTGGGAAAAATACTTCCATATTAAGATTCATCTACTGTGTTCTAAATCATTCATCCTCACCAAGATATTTCTCAATAATGACAAAGAAAATATTGTGCTTTTTAATAAATATGAATAAATACTAATAGATTAATGTGTTAAATAATGTCGTAGGCCTATATAATCAATTCCTAGTTTAGTCAGAATTACTACGAAAAGGTTGGATAACCGACACTTTGCCCACATGCCATTGCGTCACAATATGACAACTCTATGAGATCATATAGCAAGTAAAACAACAAGGAATATAGCACATACACACGTACCACAATTTCTAATAATGTGGTTTTGTGATATTCCACCAGGGTTTAGTTTTTTAGCATTACACAACTTCAGTCTTTTGTTTCCTCTGTCACAACTTTTTGAAACATGCTGCTGGCATCATATTCAAAGTGGGCATATACACCGATCAGCCATAACATTATGACCACTGACAGGTAAAGTGAATAAGACTGATAATCTCGTTATCATGGCACCTGTCAGTGGGTGGGATATAATAGGCAGCAAGTGAACATTCTGTCCTCAAAGTTGATGTGTTAGAAGCAGGATAAATGGGCAAGCGTAAGAATATGAGCGACTTTGACAAGGGCCAAATTGTGATGGCTAGACGACTGGGTCAGAGCATCTCCAAAACTGGAGGCCCCGCCTCGCAACTTACAGGACATAAAGGATCTGCTACAAACGTCTTGGTGCCAGATGCCACAGCACACCTTCAGAGGTCTAGTGGAGTCCATGCTTCGACGGGTCAGGGCTGTTTTGGCGGCAAAAGAGGGACTTACACAATATTAGGCAGGTGGTCATAATGTCATGGCTGATTGGTGTATTTCAATAAAATGTCTAAGTTTCAACTTTTGATATGTTGTCTTTGTACTATTTTCTATTGAATATAGGGTTGAATATAGGATTTGCACATCATTGTATTCTTTTTTTATTTACATTTTACACAGCGTCCCAACTTTTTTGGAAACGGCGTTGTATACGTCATTCACTTACTGTTGCTCAATTGAGACACAATGCCTTAAAGAAGAATATTAAAGGTAATTTGTACAATAAGGCATAATATCACATAAGATTCAATGGCGAAGTATATTCTGATTTAATGGTGAATCATTATTAGTTATTGAAAAAATATTAACATAAAAATATGGTTCAAAATATGGAGATAAATAATGAATTAATCATTATCCTATATCAAATGTATAAAAAACATGTTTTTATTTTTAATATGATAACTCATTAAGTAATTAATCAAAAATTCCTTTTAAATGGTTTTCTAATCTTTAGTTGCGTAAAATTGCAGTCTGTAATATAAAGTACGTCATTTTTGTATTTTCTGATTATTTTCTCAAATCAAGATGAACTTGCCAATTTGGTCTTCGTCTTCTTAACATGACCTATAAAAAGTCAATGGTTAAACAATAAGCACACATCACAGAGGATGTTATAGGCAATACAGTATTTCAGACATTTCATTCCAAAACAGTCATCCTTTTCTAATAGTGTGTTCAATTTAGTAAATTGTTTCTGCTATTTGTTGGCAGTAATTTGTTAACCAAAGCCAAGTGGTGTTGCCAGTCACTGACATGAGCTAGACAGCTTAGTGGGAGTACTGACAATTATGTTTGAAGGGTTATTACTTTAATCCACTGTCATCTGAAATGTTGTTTATTATTTCCTCATCAGTTTGGGGAATAAATTGTTTTTGTTTGGTAAAAAGCAAAGTAAATATGGTTGGTCTTTGTTCATCACAGTAAATGCTATTTTTGCAATAACAAGGAAGCACCCTGCATTCCAGGCCTGGTTTGAAGCCATTGAATCTCAGCAGGGTCGGTCGGTCTCGGGTTTGTCCCTGGATAGTAAGCCAGATGCTGCTGATGTTGGTGCTGGAGGGTCAGATCTAATCCTGATGCCAAAGGGCCTTGATGGGGAGCCTAGCTTTATGCTGGCTGACTCTTAGTTTGGCGGATAGTGGCATCTTTCGAAAGGGCCGTTAAACGGCAGACATGGGACCAAGTTTGGTTTTTGCAAGTCTCATGTCTAAACCTTCAATTCTCAAGTCAAGTCCCAAGTAATAATGAGCAAGTCTTAAGTCAAATCTCTAGTTCCACAGCTCAGATTGGTTCAAGTCACAAATCCCTAATTTTGTCCTTAATTGGTTTCAAGTCTCCAAGTCAATGGTTAAGAAAAATTGTGTTATATGATGGAGATGACAAAATCCATTTTTGTTTTTGAATTTGTGAAGTAGCTTAAAGGAACCTAACATTACTAAGTAGGTTGTCGTCATGTATTTACACATCAATTGTCTTTATCTTTTGTAGATTAAAAATATTTTTTAATCATACCGTGAAGGTTCTTGTAAGGATATTAAAAACAAAAGAAAAATGCTCTCTACTTTCACAAAATAGCCCAAGAATCAAATTGATAAATGAGAATTGAGGAATATACTGTATAACCCTCCATGAATCAGACTGTTGCTGAACTAATCACCAGGAAATTCCTAGTTTTCTCCCCTTTTAGCTAATGTTATTTCAACAGTATTTAATTCTGACAATACCTCACGTTAGCTAGCTAGATAGGCACTGCACCGTCATAATTTCACTCTTACCCATCTTTGTGGTATTTCAGGAGTCTCACAAAGTTAGATGTTGTGGCTATCTCATCAGTAATTTCAGTTTTGCATGTTTTGCATACTGCTGTCACCCCCCCCCATGACATAAGTCCTCGAATCCAAAACGACTTTCAGAGCCAATCCTGATGCCCTGAATGCTAGTCCTCAATCACGTCCAAATTGACAACCTAACGTTGACAGCTGTACGCTAGCCCTAGTTTGAGAAACATTGAGAAAAGTCCAATTAGAGACGAGTCTTGTTGTGTTGTTGTCCCCACCCAATGTATGCGTGAACATGGAAGACTAGAACATGGAAAATCTAAAAGTCTCTCGAGTCATACAGCTTAAGTCCAAGTCACAATTCATAGATGCTCAAGTCCAAGTCGAGTTGCAAGTGTTTTCTCTTTTTACCAAGTCAAGTCTCAAGCCGCAAAATATGTGACTCGAGCAGTACTCGGGTCCAAGTCATGTGACTCGAGTCCACAACTCTGTTAAACACTGTCCTGACTCTCTGCAGACCTTACAGCATCATACAAATGGGGGTGTGTCTTAGCTCTAGTGGACAGAATGAGCCTATTAGCCACTCAAGCTTGGTAGCTGACAAACACTGGGCACCTTTCAACGAACACAAGCAAAAAGTGCTTTCTCACTTTTCTTCCTCTTCTCAAACTGAGCTTGCAATGACTCCAGTGCTGAACCAAACTGCTTGTTTTGGAAAACTGGCTGTTGTCCAACAGATTCCCTGAGTCCAGTACCTTTATCCATCACACATATATCGCGAGGCGTAGTACATTAGCATCAGATGTATGAATGATAAAGTCAGCCGTGGCACAAGTGTCTTCCAGGACTGTCACATAAAGGCCATTACCAACCATGCTGCGCTTCCAGCTCCTTAACACGATCTGCTTCCTGTAATTGAATAAAACTACAAGTAATAACTTCATTTCATATAAATGTGGCTAATTTGTCCCTTATGTGATTTAGCATATCTTTCTTGGATATTGGTGGGTGATATAACTCCAACAACTGATATTACAATTGTCTCCTAATGTAATACTTCTCAAACTCCTTAGGAAAACAGATTGATAGACTTAAGAAGAAGGACTGAAAAGGGATTTTTTGTAAAAATGGCCATGCCTCCACCTTTGCATTCTTAGGTAACCATGTTTCAGATAAAATAAATAAAGTCTGGATTTGATTGAGATAACAAAATCTTAATAAAATCCATCTTCGACAATAAACTCCATACTTGTAGGTGTAAAAACCCGAAGACCATTGCAATTTTGAATGTATGTGAATACTTTTAAACAAAAGTTTAATGACTGCCATTTTCAAAGCTAAAATTGCCTTGGTAAGAGAGAGCTGTTTTACTGTTTGCAGTAAATCTGTCGCCAAACAGCTGGGGGTTTGTCAACCTACATTAATAAATAAAGTATGTGAATTGTTAATGTTTTTGCTGATTGTGTTAAATAATTGAATAATAAATATTCTGAGTTCTAAATTGTAAGAATGAAGTTTCTCTCTATAGATGTCATAGTCAAACTAAAGTGTTGTTTTTGGCCATCGGCCTTTTGGCACTCTCTGTTCTGGGAATTACTATTGTACTAACCTTAACCAAACCTTAACCCCAGTGCTATGATACCTAACATGAACCTAACTATAGCGTTAAAATGCATTTATTACATACTGTAGTGACCTTAAGGCCATTACTCGTCCTTCCAAATCCATAATACCTGTGTGAAGCAGTGGGTAGGGCGCCCACCTGCAGAGCTGAATGTTGCTGGTTTGAAACAGAGCTTGGATGTTTTGTGCAAATTTGTTATGTATGATATGTTTTTGTACCATTCGTAATATGATACGTTTGTCTGGCGTTCGTAACATATTGTACATTTTCTTAGCGTTTGTAACATATTATATGTTTTAATAGCGTTCGTAACATATGTTACGTTTTAGCCAATTCGGAATGTATTATACATTTTGGTGGCACATTGTAATGCAACCTATCGTAACGTAACATATGATACGAAATCGGTTGCCATGGATTTACATAAAATTGTCTACGTAGTCCCCTGAGATCAGATTGGTATATTACAAGTGAAATTTAAAGATGTACAATGAAGGCAAATGCAGTACAAATGGCAATACTAAATGTGCAAATATGGGAAATAGAGGAGGGCAGAAAATGTACAAGTATTAAGTATAGTCAGTGGTGTAGTGGAGGGTATATGCAGGTATCTGCCATATTTCCACTTTTTTTGTCAGCAGCCATTGCGTACACTTAGTTCTTACCAGTGGTTTAGTGGAGAGTATACGCTTTTTACCCATTTTTTTTTCAGCGGGCATAGCGTATACTGACTTCTTACTGATGCGTATGAATGTAGTACAGTGAACGTATATGCAATATTCATTATTTTTGTGGTAGATGAAGGATGCAAAAAGTAGCATACAAATGCCAGTCGCATAATTATTACAAACGAAACATTTTAAAAACGACCAATAAATAATGTTCCCGAGACCGACGTATGACATAGCTCTGATTGGCTGGTTATTTAGAACCTCATGTTACTTCACTCCAGTCAAATATTTTTGCCTGCCAGAATATTCAGGGTTTTTTTCCCCGAGGCAAAATTATATTTCCATGGGCTTAACGTTACTTCCGAAATACATTATGAAACGAACTCATCAAACAACTTTGTCATTTGTCCAACCAAATAAACGTAGTCGAGCAGCAGAAAAAAACTGCCAGCTGTGCTGGTGCCCTTCCAGATTTTGAAAGATTTCGAAAGCAACCGGATCCTCCATGGTAAGACTTGGTACCTCCATTGGTACCGACTGTACCGTACAGTATATCAATAAATTACGTATTTTTGCCTTAAATCAATTTGCCAGTGTTGCAGTTTGGCAGTACTCTCTCGTTAACTGCCTTAGCTAGCTAACGTTTTTTAGCTAAATTTACTCATCATCTTCATCCGCTTATCCAGTATCGGGTCGCGGGGGCAGCAGCTCCAGCAGGGGACCCCAAACTTCCCTTTCCCGAGCCACATTTGCCAGCTCTGACTGGGGGATCCCGAGGCGTTCCCAGGCCAGTGACGAAATATAATCCCTCCACCTAGTCCTGGGCCTACCCCGAGGTCTCCTCCCAGCTGGACGTGCCTGGAACACCTCCCTAGGGAGACGGCCTGGGGGCATCCTTACCAGATGCCCGAACCACCTCAACTGGCCCCTTTCGATGCAAAGGAGCAGTGGCACTACTCCGAGTTCCTCACGGATGACTGAGCTTCTCACCCTATCTCTAAGGGAGACGCCAGCCACCCTTCTGAGAAAACCCATTTCAGCCGCTTGTACTCGCGATCTCGTTCTTTCGGTCATGACCCAGCCTTCATGGCCATAGATGAGGGTAGGAACAAAAAGTGACCGGTATATCGAGAGCTTTGCCTTCCGGCTCAGCTCTCTTTTCGTCACAACGGTGCGGTAAAGCGAATGCAATACCGCCCCCGCTGCT
>JACXGI010005373.1:0-47408 GCA_016801175.1 Esox masquinongy | reverse complement strand
GAGAAGGGGACTTGCGCCCCCTCTTCGGAGACAGAGAAGGGGACTTGCGCCCCCTCTTCGGAGACAGAGAAGGGGACTTGCGCCCCCTCTTCGGAGACAGAGAAGGGGACTTGCGCCCCCTCTTCGGAGACAGAGAAGGGGACTTGCGCCCCCTCTTCGGAGACAGAGAAGGGGACTTGCGCCCCCTCTTCGGAGACAGTGAAGGGGACCTGCGCCCCCTCTTCGGAGACAGTGAAGGGGACCTGCGCCCCCTCTTCGGAGACAGTGAAGGGGACTTGCGCCCCCTCTTCGGAGACAGTGAAGGGGACTTGCGCCCCGTCCTCGGGGACTGAGAGGCAGACTTGTGTCCACTCCTCGGGGACTGAGAGGAGGACTTGCGTCCTTTCCTGGGGGATGTAGACGGAGACTCACATCCTGTCCTTTTAGGTGATGAGGACTGCTTTCTCTTCGGAGTCATGCTTTTTGAGTTGGATCGAGACCTACCGCTGCCAGACACAGCCTGACCAGATGATTGATTGGGGCTTTTTGAACAACTGCGGCTTGTTTTGGGCCGCTTGGGACTTGGCGAACGACTAAGACTCGATCTGGCTCTTTTAGTGTCTGTCAGTGACCTTGACCTGGATGGAGCTTTGTTCTTCACTTTTGACTTCTGTACTGTGTCAATCTCTTCCTGTCCATCCGCCCCAAGCCCTAAACCTCTAGTCTCATCCCTCTGACCACCCTGCTTGGGGATGATGTCAGGAAGCTCCTGGGCATGGCTGAAGCCTCTTTCACTTCGTGGATCTTCTGCCTTCATGACAGAGATAGTTTGGCCCTCCCTGTCAGCAGGAGATGTCTTCTCTTCTGCCTTCCCTCCTGCATTTGTAGACTCCTCATCTGAAGGTTGATGCGCCACTTTAAGTGGTCCCTCTTTATGTCCCAGACTTGCACGTAAGGAGGGCACTCTCTCCTCTTGCTTATTCTTAGACAGCAAGGGAACAGCTTGAACAACTGTGCCAGCTGGCTTGCCCTCAGACTCAGAATCTGTCCCCGACATAGAGTCACTCTCTGACGGGGAGTGTGAAGGAGAGTTTTTCTCCTGCTTTTCTTCCCCTTTTCTCTTTCTTTTCTTCTTCTTTTTCCCAGCATGTCTTTTGTGTTTTCTGGCTTTAGCATCAACATCTACTTCAGGTTTATCTGCATCGAAAAATACACAACCATCAATAATAAATGGCTTTTGCATCTGTTCCCTTTACCTCCACATTGACACCAGAGTCACACCCCTTACCTGCAGTCAAGTCCTTTGTTGCCTCCACTTTTGTGTCTGGTGCTGCATCAGAGGACACTGGGCCAGCACTTCTCAAGCTAAAAACAGAAAATATATTATAGCTGCATTCAATGAATACTAGCTATATTCCCAAAAGGCCCCAATAGTGCAGATTTAATTTGGCTACTGGCTCCATTACTGAAGCATGCTATTACTGATGTAGTCAGTTATTACTTTATTTGGCTAGCAATATAAAACAAGAAACCAGGCAAGCCTAGTTCAGCCGGCCCGCAATAGAAAGTGTTGCCATCTCGAGATTCGAACCCGGGTCGCCCACGTGAAAGGCTGTCTCGTTAACCACTACACCATGGAGCTGTACATTTGCCGGGTGTCAGTACAGTCTCTTGTCTCTATCCTGAACAAATCCTCTTTTGCCAGTGGCCGTTTTAATAGTTAATTGGCCATTTGTGAATGACACTGATACAGTTAAACTGACTAATGTTTCTTACTAAGTTTACCTCTACCACAAATAGCGTCTATGTATGGCGTTTGCCACTGGACGTTTTAACAGCGTATTAGTCAGTAATAAGCTTTACCGGTATCTACTAACTTACTGGAATAGTCATAAGAATTGAGTAATTGCAAGCGAGTCTGCCAAAGCTATTTCATTTCATGGCAAAACAACGTACTTTTGTCTTTCATTCGTGAATGACATTTATACAATAACTATCAATAAAGGTGACGATAACTAACCTTTTCATCAAGTGAAAAGACGAGAATCATGGAATATACCAGCAATAATTAATAAATGTTGTTGCTCTCAATAGATTCGAACTTAGGTCTTCCACATGAGAGGCACTGTCTTTAACCACTACACCACAGCATTATACGTTTCAGCAGTTCCTAGACTCCATTGAGGATTGTGTTAAACTGACTAACGTTTCTTATTAAGTTTATCTCCACCATAGCGTCTATGAACTGTATTGCTTTTGCCACTGGCCCTTTTAACAGCTTATTAGCCAGTAATAGGCTTACTACTATCTACTAACTTCCTAGGAATAATCATAAGAATTGAGCAATTACTAGCGAGACTGAAGATGAACTATTCCATTCCAGAAACAGTCGCAATACAACCGTATACAGTTTCAGTTAAGGCTTACTATGACGTAACTACTGTATGTTAAGCCAGCAAATGTGTTTGTCTATCCTGACCCAAAACGCATGCACGGATGCGTACTTCAAAAATCCACAAGAAACAGTCGCAATATAACCTTAAACTGTTTTATTTCAGGCTTACTATAAAGTAGATACTAACGGTTTTAGCCAGCAAAGTTTTCATTTATATGGAATAATTCATAATGCGTACTTCGCTTCGCCTGTGAGGAGATACGAACTCTGGACCTATAGTTCACTAGTCCGCTTCTCTAACCTCTACGCTATTTAACAAGGGGTAAACAGTCAGTCAGTCACTCACTCAGTAAGAGACATTCGCTCTTCTTGGCTGGCTCCCCTTACGTGGCCCGGCAAAAAAAACTTTTGTTCCCAAGTCTCTGCATGATGGAGCTAGATGCAGTTTAGGAAATGGCGCAAGATCACTCAGAAAACTATGGTAAATGTTTTTGTTTCTATCATTCTAAGAACAATGATATCGTCAATACCTTGTTAGCTATCGACACAAGGAAGTCCAAAGTGGGCGTTTTTTTTGTATATGCAGCCCCATTTATTGCTGGCTTAGTAACCAATTTTTTTACCTGCACATGTTCTACCACTCCATCAGGGCGGAAACTATAGTAACCTTGACATTTACCACCAGAAACATAAAATGTCTTGTCAAGCCAAGATTTTAGAATCACGGGTTAATATACAGCCCCACTTTTTTGTCTGAGAATTGCATTGTAAATATGGATCAATACGTGTTTAGAGCGGGGCACAGCACTGTAACGGCAACCACACTTAAATGATAGTCAAAGCCTAGCTGGCTTGTTTATAAACCTGTCAAAAACCTTGGACACACTTAACAACAAACACTTAACAACAAATGATGTGGTAGTAATGGGAAGAGCCATACCCTGCTCTAGTTCTGATTGGCGGCTTCTCTGTGTCAGACTCCGGGGCTGACTCTGAGCTGGTCTCCCGCTCTCCCTTGCCGCGTTTCTTTTTCTTCTTTTTACTTTTGTGTTTTTTGTGCTTCTTGTTCTTCTTGTGGGGAGTTTCACTTCCTTCCTTTGCAGACATTTCCTCCAGAGTGTGTTCTCTCTCTGCTGCCTCATCCACACCTACACAGAATAAAGAATCACATTCCTTCGTCATGCACATTTGTTGGCATGGTGCCTTTCATCAGAAACGTGTTACATAAATTCCTAATGAAAGGGTTGCCAGGACGAGGTTTGGCAACATGTCTGTCATCAGCATTTCATGAACTTGCCCAGTATTACCTGTAAGATTTTTTTTTGTCCAGTAGTTGCGGCAGTGAGTAGATGGACATAATACCAAACCACCCCAACATGGCCATTGCAGGATTTCTTATAAACTGAATGTTATTTATGTTGGCTCTCAAAAGCATTCTCCACCCATTAAATTTTCCAATTTCCATGTTACTGTGTTACAACATGAAATAAAAATGTATTTAATCAGGGGTTTTTGCCACTGCTCAAAACAAAAATGTCTGTATGTCAAAGTGAAAAATAAAATATTTGGTAGTGGCAACTTTGGTACCAATTGCAGCCATGAGTCTAGTCTATTAGCTTTGCACATCTGGACACAATTTTTGCCTATACTTATTTCCAACTTTGCTCAAGCTCTGTCTAGTTGGACCAATTTAAGTCTATATTCTCAATTGGATTAAAGTCCACGCTTTGACTATGCCACTCCAGGACATTTACCTTTTTGTTTTTAAACCACTCCAGTGTGGTTTTGGCTGCATGTTTGGGATCATTGCCCTGCTATAACCCTCAAACTCAACACTGGACCTCAAAGCCAGTTTTTTCATTGCAACCCTCTAATCAGGGACACATTCAGACCTGGGACACAAGGTGGGAGCAAGTAATGAGGTAGACCAGAAAACCAGCAGGCTCTGGACATCGTAGGGTTAAGTACCCAATGATGAATCTTCACCCAAGTCCCAGGCCTCTTGCAGACAATTCCCAGGATTTCTCGGTACTTTGCAGCAAACATTTTCCCTCTATCCTCACAAGCTTTCCAGGCACTGCATAGCATGATGCTGCCACCACCACGCTCCACAGTAGTAATGGCGTCCTAAGGATGATGCCCAGTTTTGCTGCAAACACAGAGCTTAGCATTGAGGCCAAAAAAAATGAATATATAATAATAAAAAAAAAAAAAAAAAAAATTTGTAATGGGTCTCATCAGACCTTAGAATCTTCACACACTTCTAAGACACTCATTGCACTGAACTCAGCATCATACATACCTTCAAGCAAAACCTAGCCATGCTTTTTTGCAACAATGGCCTTCTTTTTGGCACTTTCCCATAAACAACAAGTTTAACCCAGGCAAAAAATGTTAACGTTGAGCCCTGACTAGGTAAGCTTTTTCAGTAAAAAAACAACAACAAGTTTTGTCCCCTATGAACATGTTGTGTAAGCTAATGAGGCCCTCTAAGAGTTGTTTAGCAACACAGACAGTTGAGTGCCAGTGGAATGTCAATTTATAATTTTTGGAGCCTGCCGCTAATTTCCAGACAATTCTGTCCCAGCCAATCGCCTTCTGCAAGACGGGCCTTCCAGCCAATTGCTTTCGGCGTGGCGGGCCTTCCTCCTTGGCTTGTTTTGTGAACGCGCATTTTACCTGGATGATATATAGCATAAGTACACCATAAGGAGCGAAGTTCACTTACTGTAAAAATCTAAAATGACAGCTAGAGACCAGGATGAGAAACTGCCAATTCCTCCTTCATCTACTACATCATACACTACGAACAGGTAATTCTATTTTTCATATTATTGTTCAGAACTTCATTCTCTATCGGGCACTGGTGTGGAACCGCTTTCTGACCAATGAGTAATTGCAAAATGCTGTAATTATTTTTTTTATACAGAAAAAAATCCTACCTAGTGCATCTTTAAGGGACTATATTATAATGAGATATATATAATACATATATATACACATTTAATTTTTATTTTGATTAATTCAATGTTTTTTCTGGATTCTGTGATTTTAACCCCAATCTCTACATCGCAGAAATTACAGGGCCATAAATTGAAAAGGGGGGTGAACACTTCTGCAATCAATTATTTTCTGTTTTGTATTTGTAATTAATTTTGAACAATTTGCAGATTTCAAATTTTCACTTTGTCACTTTACGTACTGATCAGCAGCAATAACTTCAAATTAAATCCATTTTGATTTAATGTTGTAACACAATAAAATAGGGAAAAGCCCAAGGGGGTGAATACTTATGAAAATCACTGTAAATATGTAACTGTAAGTGTGTCCTCATAAGGGCAAACAGAGATGCTCCCTGTTTCATCCATGTAAACAGGGAGCTTACACAGCACAGGGTATGATTTTCCACTGATTGAGATATTTAGGTATACGACTTTGAGAAGGTAACCATCAATTGCCGGATCACCCTCTCAAAGTTGGGACATTTCTATAAGAATGTTGGAAACTTTCTATAAGAATTCATGATCACAGACCTGGCTGAGTGTCCACTGCACACTCCATTAGATCAGCTTTGTCTGGAGATGAGCGACTGCCTGAAAACCTACAGCCCCTGACACGGTCCACTGTCGTCCTTCTGTCCCGCGTTTGTCACTATCGGAAAAAACAGCACAGTTAGCCCGAGTTCACGGCATTCAACAGGTTGTTTCTGAATGTCAAGACAATACAGATCAATTGCATCACAACACAGTTAAAGATCCAATGCATGTCCTCGGGGAACCGGTGAGGACACAACAAATAAAACAATAATCTGCAGCAGCATTATATAACCAGGATGACCCATTTAGAGGCAGGAAACATTTTCATAATTGTACATTTCAAAAGGCAATAACAGTAGCCTGCTTCCTAACGTGTGTATAAAACAAAAACAGGTGTTGGTGCACGGGCTATGTGTTTGGGAGTTCGGTTATTAGCAACATAGCAACCAAAAAAAGCTAGGTTAGGACCGCTAGCAAAGATGGAAGTTCTTCATAAAGACTAACAACTTATCAGGACGGTGTCACTGCAGTGTGGTTATTCACCCCCGCCCCGCAAAGGCGTTGCCATGGAGGTAGACACCTCACTGGCTTATTTCTTCGGGTCAGAGTAGAGTGGGTGGAGGCAATAAGCGGACCAGAATACACAGAAAATAAATGACTCGGACGTCTCAAATTCCTCTTCCGTCTCTAACGCCAACTCGCTAGGTCACTAGTACTACATAACTAGGCATTTAGCTTAACTATAGTTGCTAGCTAGCTACTATTTATCGACGACAATATTGTAGCTGATGCCAAAAAAGTCAGATAAATCGGTCCCAAAACAAGTTAGCTACCTACCGCTTTTAATACTTGAGAACATTAAAAGGCTAACGTTGCTAACCACAGTAGTTAGCTAATTCAGGTTATCTAACAAAGACCATTGACAAAGACACGCCGTATCAGCAGCACCCGGCCTCAATTGAGTAACGCAGCGTTAGCTAGCTATGTACCTGAGCCATGCTAGCACTAACAGTTGGTCGAATATTTGGCTTGACTCTTCGCGCAAACAAAATATAATATGTATATATACAACCATGGATGGTTCTATAACATATATTTAAATTGTTTTCCTACCTATGTCTCGAATTCTTTGAATTTAAAAGGCTGGTACGTCTAGAAAAGCCTGGTGAATGGTAGTCGCCATCTTTCTACGACGCCATGACAGTTTGGGGGACCCCGTAATCCCAGAATGCCCTTGCTGGGCGGCAAATTGTTTTTCGTCACTAGATGCAACCGTCAGAAGACTCGCCTACTTGGCCAATCAGCCAAGGGAGTGTTGTGAAATCAGAAGACCAGACTCGACCAATCAGACCAATCGTCTTGTGGTTCCCTCAAAAAAAGTGACGCTTCTGCGCGGGGGTACGACCGCACGACCGGGAACGACTTCAGAAAACCGTCGTCTAAATGTCTTACCTTAAACATTACCTTTAATATCATTTTGGAAAAAAAATAATAATGTTTGAAGACCTTTATTGAAATTGTTTTCCTCATTATAATTTTTGGGGTTTTGATGGGTTAAATGTTCTTTTTGTCTGCAACTGTAGGCTAATATTGATAACATTGTGTCTGCTTTTACAGGCAAATAATGGCTTGGCCATCAGCTATAAGCATAACTATAAGCATAACAAATGTTTGATGTGGAATAACCAAGATATTTTATATAAAACACATCTTTGTTCTTTCAGAGGGATCTTGGTAAATTGAATAGTGAATATTGATTAATTCCTATTTTCTTATACTCCAACCAGGAATTTCTAACTTTGTATTTCCTGTTACACCTTAAGAATTTGCCACAAATCTTGTTGCCATTTCTACATGGTTTTTGTTACTTATTGGAACTGTGCCGTATCCCTCCCTACAATCATTTCATCCAGTTGATACTAAGAAAAAAGTACTTTACCTTCACTTAAAAACAATAGAATAATAAATTATTTATTTTAGAAAGATGATATATCAAATCATAATGTAAAATCATATTGGAACTGACTGGTTGGTAAAATTTGATGGATAAAAGAAAATGTAAGTATACTTTCAAATTGTACATAAATATTATCGTTCATTATTATCAGAAAAAAACATATCTAAATCCAAGTGACTTTCTTCTGTTATACAAATCGTGAGACGTATTTTGGTATTGTAAATATGCTATGGCAAGATATAATGGGAATACAAAGTCAACACCTCATTTCAAAATGTTCGCCTTTTGTTTCCTTACAGCCTGAAATTAAAACTAAAAATCAGACTTTTTCTGGATTTATTTACACTTAGTAACCCACAATATCCAAGTGAAAAAAATAATAATCTAAAAATAAAATGTATTTAAATAAAAACCCGCTGAGTTAATACTTCGTGGAACCATCAAAATATGAGTCCCTTTGAATACGTCTTTACTTACTTTTCACACCTAGACTTTGCAATATTTAAGCATTCCCTCTTGCAGAATTGTTTAAGCTCAGTCAAATTGCATGGTGACCGCTTATGGACTGCACCATTCAAGTTATTCTGAACTGTGCTTTTTGGCAAACTCAAACGAGCCTTGATGTTGCCTTTTTTGAGGATTTTTTTGTTGTTGCCACCATCCCTCGTAATCTTGTCAAAAAACATAATATCTACGTTGCACAGTAATATAGCTATCACGAATATTATTAGAAAACCATGGCTTACAACGTTTAAGAATGAACCTATTGTTAATTCCCTATTGCAACAAATTCATAAACTCTTTTTACACTTTATTATTTTAAATGTTAGGGACTCATTAGTAACTTTACCTTAATAAAAGACAATCACATTTTACACTTAATCGGACTTTGTGGCTATAGAATCTAGTGGAAACCCAAACAAACCTCGTAACTTCCGGCTGCCAGGACGTTCTTTTGTCGCGCATGGGCGTCATAGATCAGTGTTCTGTCAGCTGAGTAGCAGCATCTTTAGCTGTCATAACACGCGGAGGGTTGTGTCCAAACTGCTAATATTGCTATAACAATCTCGAAATTCCAATGCGGTTGAAGTAGGGTGTTAGGATATGCCGATCCAAAACTGGTGAAGGAACTTTATCCCCGGCATGGCAGCAGAAATACAGCCTAAACCGCAGGCTCGAACGCCTGTACTGCTCAACAAAATCGAGGCTTCACAAGATGTTGTAAATACAGCGGTAATTATTCCAAAGGAGGACGGTGTTATCAGCGTCTCAGAGGACAGGTAACTACAATGATCCTAACTGTACTTATTTGCGATATTGCTTATTAGACTATGAGATCATGTTTAGCGTGTGACTTCGATATTGCATACATGTTTTCAGTTTATGTATGTAGTTAAATGTTATATGGCACTACTATATACCTCCGTGTCGCAGGTGGCTTTTGCCTCAGAACAGACCCATCTTTCATTGCTAGAGCTAATATTGTTTTATGCAAAGATGTATGATAACTGACTTCCAAGATTTTTCTGTTTCCATCGACTCTAAACTAACTACATATATGTCATGCAGACGGTGCATAATAACAGCCAGGGTTTTCCAAGTCAGCTGACATTAAATCCCGCTGGTGGTCATCTCAGTTAGTGCGCAGTACTATTTCCATTCACATGCATATTCTGGTTATTCTTTCACACAGTTAACATTTACAGGACTGGTTTAATACAAGTTGTACTAATGTTGACTTTTTAAACCTCTAAGAAATTCTGCTTTTAGAATCAGTCAGGGTTAGAACTACCTAAGCTGTATCAGATGGCTCTTAAAAAACAATGTGAGTATTAAATTCTAAGGGTGTAGATTAAAAATAAACGGAAACAGTCAGCACTAAGCCTGTAGAGATATTGAAACCCCAATACCAATCTAAAGGCACGTTCTGCTTTGTTGAGCTAAGCTGTGTGGGTTTGTGAGTGTAGTATTCTATCTGGGTTATTGGGATGAGCCTTCTCCCTTTCCGCAGATTAATAGTCCCAACTCATACATAATCATAATGCCTTGTTTGACCTGCAGGACAATCCGGATATGGCTGAAGAGAGACAGTGGTCAGTACTGGCCCAGCGTCTTCCACACTATGCCAGGTAGATCATAATATTGCATGAGCTACTGCACTTATGGAGTTAGTCCTTAGTCCAAAACGTGTATGTTGTTGTTGAGAATTTTTCACTTTCGGCTTTCATTCTCTTTTGAGTTCTCAGTAAAGCTGAAGCTGTCAATACGTTTAAATAATTAGACAACATGTACCAGAGCATAGTTGGTTGGAAAATGTGTGGGGTGCCAAGTCCCAATGAGACCCCAGATTAGCACAGTCTGTGTGCTATGATTTTGGTTTGAAACATCTAGGCTTAGCAACTCCATTGGCCTCATTTCTTAAACTGCTGTCCGCTATTTGGTGTGTGTTGACATCGATTTCTAGCATTTATTAGAGTTGTTGGTAAGTATACAACTAGTTACATAAGGTCTATTTTTGTTTGATGCAGTATTGACATTACAGTTATGCATCCCCACAGTGTGGTTTCTACAGATGTATGTGCCCACCTGGCAAGGCCCTTCAGAATGTCACCAATGTCATATTTAATTTTTCACAATGGACTGCAAGTTGACATTTTCATTTTGACACGTTCTGTACTTCCCTTGTTTTTTCTCTCTGCATGTTGCGCAAGTCACTAAAATCTGATCATGTATTTACAAGCTTAGTAAGTAATTTCCCCTCAAGCACACCCCTCCCCACTAACATTTCTGTTCCTTTATAGCTTCTTGCTCCTGTATGTCCTTTAACCCAGAGACTAGGAGGCTGTCTGTGGGAATGGAGAATGGAACCGTCTCTGTAAGTGACCCTTGTCTTAGATACAGTTATCATGTGTGGGCATGACCTCAGTTTATGCCAAGCATCCAGGGGTTTCCACCAGTCAATACTGACTTTCATACCGAAGCAAATATCCCATGGCGATGGTAAAACTGGTGGCTGGGATTCTCAAGTTGGGCTCATTTTGTTTTGGCGTTTAGTAAATATGGTCCTGGATGGAACAGCCTGTTCATAGGATTTAAGGGCCTCAGAAATGTTCTACATTCTTAAAGCAGACCTTACAAACAACCCTTTTAACTGTGTGGGATTTCGTTTTTTTGGGGGGGGTGGTAGTCAAACTGCCTGCTTCATTAAATTCTATAGAGCTTGTTAATTTAAATGTATTGTACATGCATATACAGTAGATATGTGTACAGTAGTTTTTTTTTTTTTTTTTGATTTGCGCAATCGTGTTCTTGATTTTGGCTTGGCTACGCAGATATGCCTCTTGGAGGAACTGGGGGCTTTCAATGTGAAATTGAAGGTGTTACATAAAATGTTGTCCTGACAGTTTATCCACATTAAATAAATATTCTGCTATGTATTGTGGAAGCCACTGAGTGACATACTTCCTGTGTTTCAGGAGTTCATCCTGTCAGAAGACTACAACAAGATGACCCCTGCACGGACCTATCAGGGTGAGACAGGGAGTGTGAGCACAGGCTCTATTTTCTGTGTGCCTGAATTGAGTCGTCGTGGCTAGAAGGGATGAAACCTGGCAAAAAACTTGTCTTTTCAATATTAATGCTTGGTTCTGTGGGTGGTTTTAGCTAACTGACATCTAGAAGCAAATTAAGATTGACCTTGCTGCCTGTAGTTATGTTTCTGACATCTTGTTTGGTTTCGTCCATTTTAAAGGATCCAAAAAAATGACAAGCTCTCTTTATGTTTATAACATTTTATGGTCAGGTCTTAGCAACGTAATTTGTTTATAATCATGATATTAATGTTTTTGTCTTTTCCATATCAGCACACCAAGGCAAAGTGACTGTGGTGCTGTTTGTATTGGAGATGGAGTGGGTACTCAGTACAGGACAGGACAAGAACTTCACCTGGCACTGTTCTGAGAGTGGAACCCAGCTGGGGTTGTACCGCACCACAGCTTGGGTCTCTGGACTACAGTATCCTTCCCCTATTGTAAACCACATTTCCCCATTCTATTCAGTATTTACATTATTTTCCTTTACCACACATACATTGGCATGACATATATTTGCTGTTCTGCATTGTTGCGCATTTTTCACATTTGGTCAGATTTTTTTGTGGATAGTAGGAATATGTAAAGAGATTTTCAAGTGAGAATTATGTTTGGTTTACTAGGTAATCAAACATTCAATGTTTTGGTGTGAAAAAGTTGTAGAGATGCTCTACAGATTATATACTGCCTATCAGTAACATTTTAACTGCCTACTAACCTCTACCCTAACCTTTACCTTTATCCTAATTTTTACCATAAACCTTATTCTAAACCTAAACACAACCCTAACCTTTGCAAACAGTTGCTTATCAACAAAGACTTTTGTTCAGGGTTTGTTGATAGTATTACTGTCTGTAGAACATTTTCAGATGTAAATTGGGACTCTCGAAATAAAGTGGAACCAACGTTGTTGATGCCTATCAGTCTGGACAGGGTTACAAAATGATTTCTCAGGCCCCAGGGCTCCAACAAACCACAGTCAGAACCATATTGTACAAACTGAGAAAGTTTGGGACAGGAGTGAATCTTCGCAGGAGTGTCCGTCCTCCTGAAATCTCTTATAGAGCAAACTGTAAAATCATACAGGTTTGGATGTAGAACTGATAACATTTAGTGGCAAAAATATGCAAAAGTCACAAAAAACTGACAGGGTGCAAATTCTTTAGACAGATGACCAAAGAGGGAGCCAGTTTAGTGTGTGGGGTGCTTACAATAGCCTTCAGTCATGCTGTTGCCAAGGAAACAGTCTGGGAAGATTTCGATAATAGTGCGATGAATGGTTTGGTTCCACTTTTCTATGAAGGGCTGCCAGTAACAACTAGCCCTGAAAGGTATAAACTGCTGCTTTAAAACTAAGGATAAATGTGTTAAATTCAACAAGGAAAACATTGTAAAACTTAATCCGGGGGAAGACATTTGAGCTTTTTTTTGCCTATTTATGCTTTCTTACAAACTCTGAGTCACTGTTTTGAAATGATAGAACTACCTGGAATGTGTAATTTCTTTAGGTACGGAATACCGTCCAGCTTTTTCTCCCTACCAACCATGGTTCAGTGTTCACATAAGATGAGGTTTATATAGAACCCCTTCTCAGAAAGAGAAGTTAGATTATGCTCAGTGTGAACCAATGGCACAATTTTATCTCTCTGAGGATGACTGTTGTTGTTCTGACCACTTATATGTATCTAGGTTAGGTCACAGGGAATACTATGTGCCCAGGTACATTTTCAGTTCACTGACAGAACTCTGAGCTCATAAATGGTGATGATTTTGTATCTTATGTACAGATGGCTATTGCATACTGAAATGGAATGTAGAATGTTTTGGTTGGAAATGCAGCGGTATAAGAAAGTCAGTCCTTCCCTGACTAGTATGAATCCCATGCAGATCTGATACTGAAGGTTTTAAACTGGTAAAAATGTAAGAATACAATAAGTATGTGCACATGTGCTCAGATGCTAGTGCTTCAATTGCCGGAGACATTCCTTGACAAAGTCTGTCCTAGGTTTGATGTGGAGACAAGGCACGCCTTTGTGGGTGACTATTCTGGTCAGGTGACCATTCTGAAGCTGGAGCAGGACAGCTGTAGCCTGGTCACTACCTTCAAAGGACACACAGGTGCTAACTAATACTACTACTATGAATCAGCATGGCGGAGCCTACCACTCCTAACACCTAGTTCTTTGTCCCACCCCAGCCTCAAAACACCACCTTTTTGGGACTACTCAGCTGGTACACATAAATATTTGAAAGAAAACATACTGTATACCCAGGTCTGTAAACCTCATGGAGATTTCAGAAATGAAAATAATCATCTGAACATGGCTTTAAAACACAAGTAATAAAGGGCGTTTAAATCAGTAAATATTGACAAAGACAGAAGGATGGAGAAGAGAAAAATGTAAGTATTACATTATAAGAGCTTTTTGCTGAAGTGTATCTAGTCAACGGTACACTGCCAGTGATCTCAGGCTATGTCCTGGCTTGTGGGAAGTAATAAGAGCTTTTATATAGGATGGGGCTAAACCAAGCTTTGCCCTTAAACACAATTCGTACATTTTTTTTTTCTGAAAGTTATTGGTAATCAATGTTGAGAAGCTAAAATTATGTGCAATATGGTTGCTGATGATTGAGTGATTTCTGACAAATTTCAGATAATCCAGGAATGATGATTAAAACAGGACTAGACAATGTTCTTTACATGGAGCCCAAGTCAGGGTCAATAGAGACATCAGAGTTTTTGGCCGTAGGCTTTAAATTGGTGCAAAGATAACCATGGTGATTTACAGTTGGATTCTAGCAAGGGGGCAGCAAATCTGGCTCTGACGTTTTATCATTGAACTGAAGGTAATTGTCAGACATCCAACATTTGATGTCAACAAGACATCAACATTTGTGAAGTGTTGCTATGCTTGCTTGGTTGCAAGGTCTTATTGATTCAAAAAAGCCTCCGCATAGCAGTGAAACGGAATATTTTGATTTTAGATGCTGTCACTTAGGCGAAGCATGTACATAGAAAAAAGAATAAGGCCTCCGGAAGGATTAGGTACTCCTGAGGGACACCAAAGTGAGTAGGGACGATACTGAAACAGCCACTCGCTGAGAATAAACTGTCTCATAGATAGGACTCGACCCAGTCGAAGCAATGCTGGAGATTCCCAATCAATTCTTCATGCTCTCAACTAGGATTTCATTAGATGCTCCAAACTAGAGTAGAGCCTTCAACAGAGATCATTAGTAACTTTCTGTAAAGCAGTTTCCAAACTGAAATGCTAGGGGAAACCTATTTCTAAGGTGGAAACTGACTCGCATTTCTCCACTAAGTTGTTCACACTTGTTATGAGCAGTGATATTCTACGCCCAAGTAGACAACCCTCACAGCTATTTATAACCCCTGTTCTGATGGTGGCAGTGGTTTTGACAGTCACATTTACTTCCTGACACAGTACAGTACAGCTATTCTGGTCATGTTTGTTATCAGTTGAGTTACACATGTTTACTATTACAGTATACTATTAAAAGCACCATGTTTTTCTTTTTTTTTTTTAAATTTTACAAATTTTCTCAGAAATTTGTGGTATCCCATTTGTAGTTAAAACCCAATTTTCTCATTGTGGTTATTGGTTTCCCAGATGTGAAATTTTCACGTGAAAGTTTTTCAATTTTCCTGTATTTCCTTTGGTGGTAAATTACATTAACAATTGTAATTTCATTTTTGAGTAAGAAGGAAGCATAGTCTTATGCTCCGCTCTTTTAAACCATGTTTATCATCTGCATGGACACACCTGTAAAGTTGCCAAAGCAAAGCAGTAAACATAGAATAAGATGATGCTTCCCCCTTCCTGAACGATGTTGGCCAGTAGTGCTATCCAGGCACTCGTCAGTGGTAAAGTCACGGCTCGAACATGGGCTCTATTGGTGCTATGAAACATGCCTTAAACACTGCGCCAACTCAACTGCACAGTGTGCAACTTTCAGTTTAGATTGATGCAGTTTTGTCCACGTCAAGTAAAGATACGGTGATGACATGAGGAACATTCGTTATCTCTCTGCTTCAGTCTGAAAATAATTTGTGTTCTGTGTTCTGCGGTCTCTAGGCAATGTGACTGCGCTCTGTTGGGACCCAGTCCAGAGAGTGCTGTTCTCTGGCAGCTCGGATCACTCCATTATCATGTGGGACATAGGGGGACGCAAAGGCACCGCCATAGAACTTCAGGGACACAAGTAAGGCTCACACGTACCACAACATAACCCTTAACTAGCCCAGCTTCACTATTACGCAGTCTTTTGTCTTCCCGACATTCTTGGAAAGCATTGTAATGTACTGTAGTCCTCCTGGGTGTTTCTGTTCTCAGTCATTATCTGTAACCACAGGCTGGCACACGTGTAGTCATGCAGTTGGAGACAGTGTCTGAGGCAGCTTAATGGAGAGCAGAGCACCCAGGTGGATAGAGTGTTTAAAATGGAACCATGCCACTGGCAGGCATGTCAGTAGGACACAACCATCTGTTCTCTGCATCCTGTCGTGTGTGTTTCCCCTGTAGCGAGAAGGTCCAGGGCCTGTGCTACGCACCACACACGCGCCAGCTGATCTCCTGCAGCTCCGACGGGGGCATTGTCGTCTGGAACATGGATGTGACCAGACAGGAGGTAAGGGATTGATAGACCGGTAAAGACGAAGGGCGGGAGCAAGACGAGGAAGTAAGACAGACCTCAAGGCAGTGAGACAGATGGAGGGGGTGCACGAGGGGGACCTGAAACAAGACGGTGGCATTTAAACCTCACCAATAAATGCACAGACAGAGGGCGAGAAAGTATGACCGACTGAATAGTATTCAGTTAACTCGGGAAGTATTGGCACCCTATGTGAAACTGGGTAAATGTGAATGTAAAAAATAAACAACACACACAAGCCATATTTTGGGCTCAAACATAAGGGGGATCTGTAGGCTTTCATTTCAACACAATCATTTTTCGAACACAAAACATTTAAATGAGAACTGATTTTATTTGTAAAACATTTCAAAATGTTCTACCCTTACAATCAATATTTTACGAACCTTCCGTGGAGTGGATGACAGCACTGAGCCTCTTCCTGTAAAGTCTGGCAAGGTTGGCATACACTTTTGGAAGAGCTCTCGGACCATTCCTCCATGCAGCACATTTCAAGGTCCTTGATAGCCTTAGGTTTGCACATATGGACTGCCCACTTCAATTCTGACCATGGGTTTTCAATTGGATTCAAGTTTGGTGACTTGGGCTGCACAATTTGGATAAAGTATTAAATTCCAATATTTTGTCCAAAGATTGCAATTGTGATTTTCTAACACTTGTGTGTAAAAAGGGTAGATAATCTTACTGCTAAAATAAGATCATAGGAATAATAGCCTACATCATGTCCTAACTGAATAACAAAAAACAGTTTAAAGTGATATAGAAACATGTAACACTTGTTACCAACTTGAAGGTACAGCCTGTCTCGAAAACATTGTCGTATATAATCATTTGATTTGCATCTTTGCCAGTAGGTAGGGAAACTTTCTCAACCACTGAGTGATATTTTCCCCTGTATAATGTTTGTTTGCATGCACCGACATTAAAGCTAAAAGTCTTGATAACCATGTGGTTGTGAATGTGAGAAAATATCTCTGTGCCACTTGCAAAATTAAAGCAGATGTCTTTGCTAGCAACTGCATTGTTAGAGTTCACATTGGTTTGTTCAAATCCTTTGAGGGTTTTTCAGTGTAAACAGCCATGCAACATAAAGACTGTGTCAATAAATCTTTCATCGGTCCACTTTCCAGTTGCCTATGTGGTGCAGTCTGCGGCTGCCACTTTATACAGTATCTCACAAAAGTGAGTACACCCCTCACATTTTTGCAAATATTTGATTATATCTATTCATGTGACAACACTGAGGAAATGACACTTTGCTACAATGTAAAGTAGTGAGTGTACAGCTTGTATAACAGTGTAAATTTGCTGTCCCCCCAAAATAACTCAACACACAGCCATTAATGTCTAAACCGCAACAAAAGTGAGTTCACCCTTAAGTGAAAATGTCCAAATTGGGCCCAAATAGCCATTTTCCCTCCCCGGTGTCATGTGACTCATTGGTGTTACAAGGTCTCAGGTGTGAATGGGGAGCAGGTAAGTTAAAGTAGGTGTTATCGCTCTCACATTCCCTCATACTGGTCACTGGAGGTTCAATATGGCACCTCATGGCAAAGAACTCTCTGAGGATCTGAAAAAAAGAATTGTTGCTCTACATAAGGATGGCCTAGGCTATAAGAAGATTGCCAAGACCCTGAAACTGAGCTGCAGCACGGTGGCCAAGACCATACAGTGGTTTAACAGGACAGGTTCCACTCAGAACAGGCCTCGCCACGGTCGACCAAAGTTGAGTGCACGTGCTCAGTGTCATATCCAGAGGTTGTCTTTGGGAAATAGACGAATGAGTGCTACCAGCATTGCTGCAGAGGTTGAAGGGTTGGGGGGTCAGCCTGTCAGTGCTCAGACCATACGCCGCACACTGCATCAAATTGGTCTGCATGGCTGTCGTCCCAGAAGGAAGCCTCTTCTAAAGATGATGCACGAGAAAGCCCGCAAACAGTTTGCTGAAGACAAGCAGACTAAGGACATGGATTACTGGAACCATGTCCTGTGGTCTGATGAGACCAAGATAAACTTATTTGGTTCAGATGGTGTCAAGCGTGTGTGGCGGCAACCAGGTGAGGAATGCAAAGACAAGTGTGTCTTGCCTACATTCAAGCATGGTGGTGGGAGTGTCATGGTCTGGGGCTGCATGAGTGCTGCCGGCACTGGGGAGCTACAGTTCATTGAGGGAATCATGAATGCCAACATGTACTGTGACATACTGAAGCAGAGCATGATCCCCTCCCTTCGGAGACTGGGACGCAGGGCAGTATTCCAACATGATAACGACCTCAAACACACCTCCAAGACGACCACTGCCTTGCTAAAGAAGCTGAGGGTAAAGGTGATGGACTGGCCAAACATGTCTCCAGACCTAAACCCTATTGAGCTTTTGTAGGGCATCCTCAAACGGAATGTGGAGGAGCACAAGGTCTCTAACATCCACCAGCTCCATGATGTCGTCATGGAGGAGTGGAAGAGGACTCCAGTGGCAACCTGTGAAGCTCTGGTGAACTCCATGCCCAAGAGGGTTAAGGCAGTGCTGGAAGATAATGGTGGCCACACAAAATATTGACACTTTGGGCCCAATTTGAACATTATCACTTAGGGGTGTACTCACTTTTGTTGCCAGCGGTTTAGACATTAATGGCTGTGTGTTGTGTTATTTTGAGGGGACAGCAAATTTACACTGTTATACAAGCTGTACACTCATTACTTTACATTGTAGCAATGTGTCATTTTTTCAGTGTTGTCACATGAAAAGTTATAATCAAATCTATACAAAAATGTGAGGGGTGTACTCACTTTTGTGAGATACTGTATGTGTAGTCCAGATATGAATGTAAACCACAAAAATACTTACACCACCAAAAGAATGCCACTGGCTTACCTTAACATTGATGGACCACCCGCATGAAAAACTATGTCCGACGTCACGTGCCCGTCGGTTAGCGTGACGTGCAACTCATTCACATTTTTTTTGGAGCTGAAAACTGCGGAGGTTGGTGACTTGGATATTGCACATTTCAATATCTAAATTTTGATCCTGATTCAATCAAACGTGCAGCCCAGCCCATGACAGAGATGGCCATTGTGAAACATTGATTTTGTGGTTCCGCAACCTATAAAACTCGTGAGTTGGGTTCAGTAAGAGATTTGTTCATGCAACCCTTGCAAAGGGGTCATTGACCTGGATGTGAAGTCTAACAGTTGACGTTTGAGACTTGATAACACCAAGATTCCTTTAGACAGTGAAGTTCTGAAACTGTGACCCTTGGATTTTTCTTTGTCTACTTCACTATCTTCCTCACCGTGTCTAGGACAATATACACATGCATCCTCTTCTTGGCAAATATGCAACTGTTCTAGACTTCTGAAACTTTCTGTTCATTGTCCTGACTGTGCTGAGTGGTATTTTCACTGTATTTTTTTTTATATCCTTTACATGATCTGTGTAGGTCAACAATAGTCTATATCCTTTCAGCTGACAACTCCTTGGTTTTTCCCATGATGATGGATGACAAAGAGATTTTACATGTGTGCAACCTCATTTTTATACAGAAAAACTGGAACCGATGAAAGGCATCAGTGTTGTTTGGTTTTAATTTAAATATTCTTGAGGGGTGCCAATACTTTTCAGATCTATGTTTTTCAGAAGAAACATACTACTCCATAAAAGGTTTTGTGTTTAGGAAATTACTGTTGACATAAAAGCATACAGATCTTATGTTTAAGCCCAAAAGTTGACTCACTGTGTTTATTTTTTACATTAAATTTTGGTGAATTTCATGAAGGGTTCGCAATACTGGAGTTCACTGTATGAATTTGCATGTACTGAGTGCAAATCAGTGTTCGATGCCAAAGTGCCAACGAGCAAGATACTAGACTCTAACTTAGGTTATCAAAGGATTAAAAATAGGAAAACACAAGCTGATCCTAGGCCAGTATTTACTTGTTTTCTCAAGGTGTGTGTGTGTGCGTGTGCGTGTGTGCGCGTGCGCGCTCTCAGACCCCAGAGTGGCTGGACAGTGACTCATGTCAGAAGTGTGAGCAGCCATTCTTTTGGAACTTCAAACAGATGTGGGACAGTAAGAAAATCGGCCTGCGACAGGTACAGTGGGGTTCTTTACGTCGCTGTCTCTGGGATGTAGTACACTTGTTGTTCACAAGAGGTCAGGAGAACATCTTAGTTAATGATTTTCCGATGTTAGCCCTGCTTTGGCCTCAGCCTTCAGTGTGGACATGAGTGAATGCTAGTCTAATACACACACATTGGTCTACTCTTCCAGTAGAGGAGGCCCAACCCAAGCCTCAGTGTCTCCTATCTCCTCTTCCCCAGCACCACTGCAGGAAGTGTGGGCAAGCTGTGTGTGGAAAGTGCTCGGCCAAGCGCTCCACTATCCCACTCATGGGCTTTGAGTTTGAGGTGCGTGTGTGCGACAGCTGCCACGCGTCCATCACAGACGAGGAGTGAGTTAACTGATTGCTGTCCACCAATGAACTCTCAGCATCCTTTTCACCTTCTCCTTATCTATACATTTGTTACCGTGGCGGTAACTGTTTTCCCGCCTCCCTCCTGTCTTCCAGCCGGGCACCCATGGCAACATTTCATGACAGCAAGCACAGCATAGTGTACATGCATTACGAGCCAACCACAGGCTGGCTACTGACCTCTGGGACCGACAAGGTCGTCAAGGTGAGACGGCAACTACCGGACATGCTGTTTGTGTGCATCTGTCTGGATTGTGTCTTCTGGTTATCTCACTAATGCAGGTTCAAAAATATGTGAACCCCAAGTTGCATTGGATAAATCAATTAGGTAAGCAGAATCGGGTATAAATATTTTGGTACCAAATGAACCAGTCAAAGGAGGGATCTTTAGGAAAGAGTTTGGGCGGGACTCTGATAAATGGAGAAACTGACCAAGAAATCTGGTCAGTATGATGTAACCTATACAGGTGAAATCAAAACAACATGCACCATCAGTATGTGCCAGGCACCCCTCAAACCTCACTCAGTTTGTTGAGTTCTGTAAGGACCGGGCAAAAATCCCAAAAATGATGTCAGAGACTGATTAGTGGCTATAGGAGACATTTACTCCAAGTTATCCTACCTAATGGAGGTGGCCACAAACTATTGAATGAAGGGGATTCACATATTTTTGTACACATGGAATGTTAGTTTTTTTTAATAAAATACTTCTGTTAAATAAACAATTAAAATACATGTTTTTGTTTGTATACTTTATTTGGAATTTCTGTATGAATTAGGTTTAGATAAGGATTTAGTTAATTTTTATATTTTTACAAAAATAATGACCATCCCTGTATGGTTGATATACAGTTCCGGAAAAAATTGAGACCACTGCAACTTTTTCTTTCCTTTCCGAAAAAGTTGAAAAGGAACGTTTTGAGTGAGGAACAGAAGGGTTAAAATTAAGAGACCACTGCAAATTGAACGCTTCTGTTCTTCACTCAAAACCTTCCTTTTCGACTTTTTCGGAAAGGAAAGAAAAAGGTGCAGTGGTCTCTTAATTGTTTCCGGAGCTGTAGTTTCAACATCACTTTACATGATTTCTTTAAAGTGTTTCTATGAGCCATAGCAGTAATGTTTTTAAACCATGTTTCTTACCTAATAGATCCTTTCTATGTAAACACTTGATATCCACTGTACTCTAAGAGAGCAAAAGAGGGCCCATTCTCAAGTTGGTGCGCGTGTGCGTGCGTGCGTGCGTGCGCGTGTGTGTGTGCGTGTGTGTGTGTGTGTGTGTGTGTGTGTGCGCGCGCATGTGTGTGCCAACAGCTCTGGGACATGAGTCCAGTGGTATCGTGAGGGTCACTGGGGCCAGAGAGCAAAATAGAGCTCCATCTGTCTGTCAGATGAGAGCATACAGTCTCTGGGCCGTCGCCCTGAGAGGATGAGGATGAGGATGTATCCATAAGAACAACCACCACAACAACAGCCACCTTGAACAGGGTGTGTGTGTGGGTGTGGGTTTGGGTGTGTCCGTGTGAAATATGAAACTGCTGTTTATTTGTATATGAATCCCCATTACCTACAGTATGTGAACTCTGGCAATCATTTTTTGAACATCAATGAAAATGTTATTTTGCATCTAATTCCTTATGTTTTATTTGATCCTTTATTACATGTTTTTAACTATGGCTCTGCAGCAATGGGAACTTACCCTACTGAACAACAAATACAGCAAGTTGGGGCAAATATAAACTTTATATTTAAGTACCTTATAGAGAAAGCAGAAAGCATGAAAACACGGTTTATAAACCAGTAGTTGTACAACAAATACAGTCATTAATAGGTATGTAACCTTAAGTATGTAGCAAGATTGAATACTTATATTATAATCATGAAACTTGAAGAACATCCAACATTCACATTAAGGTTCAGCCTGCTGGTTTGAATAGGCATTTTGCTTTGGATCTGTAACCAACCAGGAAAGCCAGGTGTGTTGAATTAAGTCCCTGATCTGATCCGTTAGCTCAGTTGGTCTGGTTGGTGCCTACCCCACCAACTGGAATATTTCTCAGAACATAAAAGTTTTTTTATAAATAACATAAGGATGATGGCATTCCAATCACATATTAAGATTGTTCTTAAACACAATGTTTTTTAATATCCTTGGATTTTTCTTCTACCTATCACTGAAATGTTGTACACAATATCTGCAACAACCAGGTTTTCCAAATGCTCTTGACAGGTTTCCAAATGACGTAATAACACAATAGGCCAATAATGCTTTTTGAACACACTGCAGCAACAAAATGCGAGCGCAACGTTTTAGGAACGTTCTTGCAACATCAGGCAAATCCTATGTACAAACATGCGTTCCTGTGTTTCTCAGTTGGTAGAGCACGGTCCTTGCAAGGCCAGAGTTGTGAGTTATGTATGCACTCACTTCTATAAGTTACTCTGGATAAAGAAAATGAATAATCGTGATATGAGAAAATTTTCTGTAACTTAACAAATGTTCTGCAGTACCTGAACAGAGTTTTCTCCCCTGCCCTAATGTATACAGTGGATATAAAAAGTCTACACACCCCTGTTAAAATGCCAGGTTTTTGTGATGTAAAAGAATGAGACAAAGATAAATCATGTCAGAACCTTTTCCACCATTAATGTGACCTATAACGTGAACAATTCAATTGAAAATCTTTGAGGGGGAAAAATAAAAAACTCACAATAACCTGGTTGCATAAGTGTGCACACCCTTAGACTAATACTTTGTTGAAGCACCTTTTGACTTTATTACAGCACTCAGTCTTTTTGGGTAGGAGTCTATTAGCATGGCACATCTTGACGTGGCAATATTTGCCCACTCTTCTTTGCAAAAGCACTCCAAATCTGTCAGATTGCGAGGACATCTCCTGTGCACTGCCCTCTTCAGATCACCCCACAGATGTTCAATTGGATTCAAGTCTGGGCTCTGGCTGGGCCATTCCAAAACGTTAATCTTCTTCTAGTGAAGCTATGCTTTTGTGGATTTGGATGTGTGCTTTGGGTCGTTGTCGTGCTGAAAGGTGAACTTCCTCTTCATCTTCAGCTTTCTAACGGACGCCTGATGGTTTTGTGCCAAAATTGCCTGGTATTTGGAACTGTTCATAATTCCCTCCACCCTGACTAAGGCCCGGTTCCAGCTGAAGAAAAACAGCCCCAAAGCATGATGCTGCCACCACCATGCTTCACTGTGGGAATGGTGTTCTTTGGGTGATGTGCAGTGTTGTTTTTGCGCCAAACATACCTTTTGGGATTATGGCCAAAAAGTTCAACCTTAGTTTCATCAGACCATAACACATTTTCCAACATGCTTTTGGGAGACTTGATGTTTGTTTTTGCAAACTTCAGCCGGGCTTGAATGTTTTTCTTTGTAAGAAAAGTCTTCCGTCTTGCCACCCTACCCAATAGCCCATTCATATGAAGAATACGGGAGATTGTTGTCACATGTAGCACACAGCCAGTACTTGCCAGAAATTCCTGCAGTTCCTTTAATGTTGTTGAAGGCCTCTTGGAAGCCTCCCTGACCAGTTTTCTTCTCGTCTTTTCATCAATTTTGGAGGGCCGTCCAGTTCTTGGTAATGTCTCTGTTGTGCCATATTTTCTCCACTTGATGATGACTGTCTTCACTGTGTTCCATGGTATATCTAATGCTTTGGAAATTCTTTTGTACCCTTCTCCTGACTGATATCTTTCAACAATGAGATCCCTCTGATGCTTTGGAAGCTCTCTACGGACCATGGCTTTTGGTCTGAGATGCAACTAAGAAAATGTCAGGAAAATCCTACTAGAACAGCTGAACTTTGTGATTAATCATAGTCACTTAAAATGATGGCAGGTGTGTAATGACTTCTATTTAACATGAGTTTGAATGTGATTGGCTAATTCTGAACACAGCCACATCCCCAGTTATAAGAGGGTGTGCACACTTATGCAACCAGGTTATTGTAAGGTTTTTATTTTTAATTTTTCCCCCTTGAAGATTTCAGTTTGTTTTTCAATTGAATTGTTCACATTATAGGTCACATTAAAAGTGGAAAAGGTTCTGACATGATTTATCTTTGTCTCATTCTTTTATATCACAACAACCTGGCATTTTCACAGGGGTGTGTTGACTTTTTATATCCACTGTAGCTTCTAGGCTCTGAGAGTCATCATACAGACACACAGCTATCACAGACACACAGTATCATTGTACGATAAAAGTTACATGAAGAAAGAAATGGCATTCCTTTTAATTTTTTTACTGTACTGCAAACTGAAGTTGTAGATGGCTGCATTTACACATCCCAATTATTTTAACTAATTGGTTTTGACCAATCAGATCGGCTCTGAAAAGTATCTGATGCGATTGGTCAAGAGAACAATGAGTGGAGGAAAATGATCAGAGTAGGACTGCCTGTATAAACACAACCAAACAAGGCTTGCCAGTTGCCACTGAAAATGAAAAAGAATAAGTTCATTCCAATATCTTGGTGATTTTATTATTTTACAGTATTGTCAATGGCATTTAATACCATTTGTACTTTGGTGGTGGAAATTGAACATTAATAGACAGCAAACATCATTCACCACCTTAGTCTTTAGATTCTTTGCACTTCAGTTAGATTTTTCAGAGAACAAGATCATAGTTAAGCACTTTTTTACTCTCCAATCATACACTTTGTTATCTGTAGTCTAGTTGTACAAAGATGAGAATATTTTACATTTTCCTTAGAAGTGTATAATCTGTGAGCAGATTTGTGTGTTTTGTATTTGTGTTGTGATGAGTTTATTTATTGCTGTGTGTGTTACTGTTGCTGCATCTCTCATGTAAAACATACGTATCATCAAGGTCATTATCACTGACTGATAGGACTATGAATCAGGGCTTTTGTGTTATTTTTTGTACGTATCATGTTTAACATTCTCAGTGAATTGAGAGTTAATGGGAGGGCCATATCGGAGTTATATGTTAATTCAAGTCTGTGCACTGGTTTTCTGCCACTAATGTAAGTCTCTGTCTGCTTTGTTCTATTCTGATGAAGATTATTATCTATGGCTCTTTTTCATGAAGACTAGCATGCTGATTAATGAATGAAGTCACATATATCCTCGGCCTCATACATCTCTACTGGCGAAGAATGGAGTTAATCAGTCTCTAATGCTATTCACAGTAGAAGTCAGTCACTGTGTTACAGAGATATACTATTCTGTTTCCTCACTGAATGCCCTCTGTACAGTATAAAATCACATGTTATTATCATGGGTGAAAGTAAAGAGGTGTACATACCTAATGCTGACTCATACCCCAGGATTGATTTGTATGATCTGAAATCAGATTGTGTGAGTGAGTGCTGAAATCATTTGAAAGGAGTTTAGCATGATGTGTTTTTGTATCCTGTGTACCAGTCTTTGTTTGCTTACATTAGAGTCAGTGTTGTTCATTTTCACAGGTTGGCGCTGAACTGTGTTTACTCTGTGTCTACAGTCTGTCTCTCTTTTAAAGTAAGGTGGCTTACTCCATATTAATTCTGCTTGATCACATCTTAGGTGTGTGATTGTTCAAACAGCAGACTCTGGGAGATCTAGTTTAGATGAACATAATTCCTGCATGTCTCGTCCAAGCCCTGAAGATGATCTGGGTACAGGTCATCTGTGTGGAGATGTGTGCTCATGTCATTCCATCATTATATTTCCACCTGTAGTCCTACTGCTGATGTACTTTTTGTTTGTTTTTGATTAAATGTATATAAGAGGACAGGAAGTGTCTCTTCTTCATGTGAATGCCTGTGCTTCTTTTTCCATATAGAGATTCAGCTGGGGGTGTTGAAGCCAGTTCTACCCATTGATCAATGTAATTAAGACAAGTTTAGCTCAATCTGTAAACCCATCAAAAGAAAAGTGAAGTTGTTTTGTGTGGAGATTAAGCAAAGTTTATTAAAACATCAATCACAATACATTGAGAAATGCATTGAAGCTACATTTATTTTTATTCTAGCAGACTTAAACAGATACTGTAATACTGAACAATGCATGATTTTTGACAAGTTCAATAAGCTGATTTATTTTACCCTCCAAGAAAACAAAGCACAAATCTAAGATCAGTTTTAGTTTAGGAATTGTCCACCTGATCCTGTTGGACTAGATTGTGTCTAAAGATTATCCACAGCTTACAAGTTGCCACCTAAGTTCTGACATTGCTAGAGTTGTATTTTTACTATATACTATTGCTTGCTCTTTTGGGTTTTAGGCTTGGTATCTACAAGCAATTTAGTAACTTCTGTAATTAAAGGATTTATAAAATATGATAAATGTTAAATATTATTGAATGATATCCGTATGCTTTAAACCTCAGTGCTTTTGACAGTTCAACCTGTGTTGCCTTTGGATGGAATGTAGTTGTTTTCAGAGTTGCCAACAACTCCAGCTGCCTTGTTTTGCTTGCGTTCCATGTCAGAGGTATTGCCAACCGTTCCTGATTTGAGTTTAGCAGTGGAGTTTTTGACACGCTCCTTCAACACAACTGCCTTGCGTTGCTCACGGGCTTTTTTATAATTGTAGTAATGCCCTATGCCACTGCTGATGCTCTTTATAATACCCTGTGCTATTTCTCTGATGTGGTGAGACTGCTCCTTCACTACGTTGTTTGCCGCCTCTTTCATGTGTTGTATCTCCTCCTTCATAGCTGCCTCTTTCTCTGCGAAGCCCTTAGTCATCAGCTTCTCCTGTTCCTGGAGCTTACTATCTAACGCTTTCTCCAACTCCTGTTGCTTGTCCTTTGCCTCCTGGGCCATCTTAGTCTGGAATCAGAGGGACAACAAAACACAGACATCCTGGTTGTGGTTTGGCAGGTGTAACTTCTCTAAGGCTGAGTTCATAAGGCCAAGATATACATTTTGTGAGGTTTTCAGTGTGACTATGTACCTCCAGCAGACAGATGTTCTCCTGATGACTCCTCTCGCTGTCCTGGATCTGCTTCTCTAACTGTTCCTGTTTCTCTTTCTCCATCTTCATTGCCTGTTCAGCCAAGTCTCTCTTCTCTTTCTCCTCTGTGACCAAAAATAGGGCACATGGCTAGAATTTTGGTCTTCAAACTGTTTGATCATCACCGAGACAAAGTTACAAAATGTTTCTCTTATTTTGTTCATATTCTAACACTGAATATTGTTAGGTCTTCAACCAAAACCTTATAATATATAAAGGGAACCTGATACTTATTTTTATCAACAAAGGTATGCAATACCCAATGTCTGAAAACATAGCACTACCACCTCCTATGCTTGACTGTTGATATCAGCTCCATACTGTGGACTTTTGATATGAGGTCAATACTGTGGACTGTTGAAATTAGGTCAATACTGTGGACTGTAGAGGTCAATAGTGTTGACAGTTGATATGAGGTCAATACTGTGGACTGTTGAAATTAGGTCAATACTGTGGACTGTAGAGGTCAATAGTGTTGACAGTTGATATGAGGTCAATACTGTGGACTGTTGATATGAGGTCAATACTGTGGACTGTTGAAATTAGGTCAATACTGTGGACTGTAGAGGTCAATAGCATTGACAGTTGATATGAGGTCAATACTGTGGACTGCAGGAATGCATTTTACATACAACTTACTGTATAATAATATAATACCCAAATTAGTTACAGTATATTCTTTAGAATAAAAAAAATGTAAAAAGAATATGATTGTAGTCAGTCTTATTTTTTGTTATTTCTTTTATTGTGCTAAACTAACAAAGTGAGCATTTTACCAACATTCATAAATACACAATGCATCATTCTTGCATACCAGGCTTACACTAAACACAAGTAAATGTTTTTTGGCTTTTTTTATTGACATTGTTAAACTAAAGCTAACAATGTGTGCATGCAAAAACCAAATACAGTGCCTCTACTTAAAAGCTTTGCGCATGATTTTATAATGAAAGAAGGTGTTTACAGCGTCCAGTCCAATTCGAACTACCGGCATGACTTTAGACTCAAAGAAATCAGCTTCCTTCTCAGTTTTGTTGTTCTTCTTGAACTCTTCTATCTCCTGTCTCATTAGGTCAGCCTTCTCTTTGTGGCCCTTTTCCAGGAGATCATGCTGCTCCTTCAACTTGCATTCCAAAGCCCTGTTGAATTCCTGTTCCTGTTGCTTTAGCTGCTCCTTCAGCTTCTCTTCCATCTGCTTCAACTTCTCATCTTTGCTTCTGCGATCATCCTCCAATGTGCGCTCCAGTTCAGCCTGCTTCTCTACTGCGGCTTTCCTTTCCTGCTCCAGCACAGTGGCTCTCTCTTTCTCCTCTGGATGGTGCATAGCAAAAGTAGAGGTGTAACACCGTTGGTGGGTTTCATAAACAGGAAAACCAAATAGGGAGGGAAGGGGGGGGCACATATTATGCAAGAAATATTAAAATAGTAACAGTAAACTGAACTTGCTGTAATGTTTTTTTTATGTTTTCTGAGACTTGACCATGTTTGTGACATGGAGCATTATGCCGCTACAACAACATTTAGATATGATTTTGTGTTCAAACATGGTTTCATTAGTGTCAATGGATCTAATGTATTCCTGGAAAACATGATTAGATCTCTCCACCACTGGATGTGAACTGCCGATCAAAAGGTTGGGGTCACTCAGAAATGTCCATGGGATTTGGGACGATGTGTAAAATGTGAAGAGAAACAGAATGCAATGACGTGCAAATAATTTAAAGCCAATATTCAAATGGAAAATAGTACAAAGACAACATATTGAATGTTGAAACTGAGAAATGTTATTTCTTGAAAAATCTATGCCCACTTTGAATTTGATGCCAGCAACACGTTTAAAAGAAGCTGGGCCAGGGTCGACAAAAGACTGGAAAACTCGTGTAATGCTAAAAAAAAGCCTCATGGAACATCTCACAACTGATTAGATTAATTGGCAACAGTTCAGTAAAATTTCTGGTACATAATTTAATAAAAAAATTCAGAGAATCCGCAGAAATCTCTGTATGCAAGGGACTAAAAATTAATATTGGATGGCCGTGATCTTCGGGCCCTCAGGCAGCACTGCATTAAAAACAGACACGATTCTGTAGTGGAAATCACTGCATGGGCTCAGGAACACTTCCGAAAACCATTGTCTCTGAACACAGTATGTTGCTGCATCCATAAATGCAAGTTAAAACTCTACTATGCAAAGAAACCATACAAGTGGGAAGGCACCATAAATGATGAACAATATGTACAGGTTTTGGAGCATCATATGCTGCCATCCAGACAATGTCTTTTTTAGGGAAGGCCTTGGTTATTTCAGCAAGAAAATGCCAAACCACATTCTGCATGTATTACAACAGCATGACACCATAAGTAAAATAGTCTGGGTGCTAAACTGGCCTTCATGCAGTCCAGACCTGTCCCCTATTGAAAACATTTGACGCATTATGAAATGAAAAATACGACAAAGGAGACCCCAAACTGTTGAGCAACTGAAATCAGATATCAAGCAAGAATGGGAATACAATTCACTTTCAAAATAACAGCAACTGGTCTCCTCAGTTCACAAACACGGTATTGTTAAAAGAAGAGGTGATGCAACAAACTGGTAAACTGGTAACCATGCCCCTGTCCCAACTTTTTTGGAACGTGTTGCTAGCATCAAATTCAAAATGGGCATGTATTTTTCCAAAAACAAAACCATTTGATATGTTGTCTTTGTACTATTTTCAAATAAATGCATTTTACGCAGCGTCCCAACTTTTTTGGAAACAAGGTTATACAGTGAGGGAAAAAATTATTTGATCCCCTGCTGATTTTGTATGTTTGCCCACTGACAAAGAAATGATCAGTCTATAATTACAATGGTAGGTTTATTTGAACAGTGAGAGACAGAATAACAACAAAAAAATCCTGAAAACGCATGTCAAAAATGTTATGAATTGATTTGCATTTTAATGAGTGAAATAAGTATTTGATCCCCTCTCAATCAGAAAGATTTCTGGCACCCAGGTGTCTTTTATACAGGTAACGAGGTGAGATTAGGAGCACACTCTTAAAGGGAGTGCTCCTAATCTCAGCTTGTTACCTGTATAAAAGACACCTGTGCACAGAAGCAATCAATCAATCAGATTCCAAACTCTCCACCATGGCCAAGACCAAAGAGCTGTCCAAGGATGTCAGGGACAACATTGTAGACGTACACAAGGCTGGAATGGGCTACACAAGGCTGGAGAAGGTGACAACAGTTGGTGCGATTATTAGCAAATGGAAGAAACACAAAAGAACTGCCAATCTCCCTTGGTCTGGGGCTCCATGCAAGATCTCACCTCGTGGAGTTGCAATGATCATGAGAACGGTGAGGAATCAACCCAGAACTACACGGGAGGATCTTGTCAATGATCTCAAGGCAGCTGGGACCATAGTCACCAAGAAAACAATTGGTAACACACTTCGCCGTGAAGGACTGAAATCCTGCAGCGCCCACAAGGTCCCCTTGGCCAAGAAAGCACATGTACAGGCCCGTCTGAAGTTTGCTAATGAACATCTGAAAGATTCAGAGGAGAACTGGGTGAAAGTGTAGTGGTCAGATGAGACCAAAATCGAGCTTTTTGGCATCAACTCAACTCGCCGTGTTTGGAGGAGGAGGAATGCTGCCTATGACCCCAAGAACACCATCCCCACCGTCAAACATGAAGGTGGAAACATTACGCTTTGGGGGTATTTTTCTGCTAAGGGGACAGGACAACTTCACCGCATCAAAGGGACGATGGACGGGGCCATGTACCGTCAAATCTTGGGTGAGAACCTCCTTCCCTCAGCCAGGCCATTGAAAATGGGTCGTGGATGGGTATTCCAGCATGACAATGACCCAAAACACACAGCCAAGGCAACAAAGGAGTGGCTCAAGAAGAAGCATATTAAGGTCCTAGAGTGGCCTAGCCAGTCTCCAGACCTTAATCCCATAGAAAATCTGTGGAGAGAGCTGAAGGTTCGAGTTGCCAAACGTCAGCCTCGAAACCTTAATGACTTGGAGAAGATCTGCAAAGAGGAGTGGGACAAAATCCCTCCTGAGATGTGTGCAAACCTGGTGGCCAACTACAAGAAACATCTGACCTCTGTGATTGCCAACAATGGTTTTGCCACCAAGTACTAAGTCTTGTTTTGCAGAGGGGTTGAATACTTATTTCACTCATTAAAATGCAAATCAATTTATAACATTTTTGACATGCGTTTTTCAGGATTTTTTTGTTGTTATTCTGTCTCTCACTGTTCAAATAAACCTACCATTAAAATTATAGCCTGATCATTTCTTTGTCAGTGGGCAAACATACAAAATCAGCAGGGGATCAAATACTTTTTTCCCCTCACTGTAGTTTTTTTGGCATTTCATTTAAATAATTGTGATATTTTTCACCTGTATTTATTTTATCTGAAAAACTGATTCTTCTCTAGTTTTGCATTTTGCTAGTGTCCTTATCACTACTGGTAGCAGGAGGCGATACCTGCAGCCCATTCAGGTTGCACAGGTAGTCCAGCTCCTCCAGGATGGCACATTCATACGTGCTGTTCCATGTAGGTTTGCTGTGTCTCCTAGTACAGTCGCAAGAGCATGGAGGTGATACCAGGAGGAATAGGAGGAGCACTGCCCGGGCCCTACAAAATGACCTCCAGTGGGCTACTGGTGAGCATGTTTCTGACCAAACTGTCAGAAACAGACTCCATGAGGGTGGCATGAGGGCCCAACGTCCTCTAGTGGGACCTGTGCTCACAGCCCAGCACCGTGCAGCTCCATTGGCATTCACCAGAGAACACCTCAATTGGCAGGTCCGCCACTGTTGCCCCGTTCTCTTCACAGATGAGAGCATTTTCACACTGAGCACATGTGACAGATGTGAAAGATTCTAGAGACGCTGTGGTGAATGTTATGCTGCCTGCAACATCCTCCAGCATGACCGGTTTGGCAGTGGGTCAGTGATGGTCTGGGAGGCATACCTTTGGTGGGTCGCATAGACCTCTACGTGCTAGCCAACGGTACCCTCTATATGCTGCCAACGGTACCCTGACTGCTGTTATGTACTAGGATGAAATCCTCAGGCCCATTGTCAGACCTTACGCTGGTGCAGTGGGGCCTGGGTTTCCTCCTGGTGCAGGACAATGCCCGACCTCGTGTGGCCAGAGTGTGTAGGCAGTTCCTGGATGACGAAGGCATTGATGCCATTGAATGGCCCTCACGTTCCCCAGACCTGAATCCAATTGAGAACCTCTGGGACGTTATGTATCGGTGCATCCGATGCCACTAAGTAGCGCCACAGACTGTCCAGGAGCTCACTGATGCCCTGATCCAGTTCTGGGAGGAGATCCCCCAGGACACCATCCGCCATCTCATCAGGAGCATGCCTAGACATTGTCGGGAGTGCAAACAGGCACGTGGGGGCCATACACACTACTGAGTCACATTATGAGTTACCGTGATGAAATTAATGCAAGTCGGAAACAGCCTGTGATTTGTTTACTTTGATTTTCGGTGTGAGTTTGAACCCAGCCCTCAATCGGTTGGTGATTTTGGTGATTTTGTTCTCAGCAAATTACACAATGTACAGCAGGGCTCTTCAATTCTGGTCCTCGAGGGCCGAAACATTTCTGGCTTTTATCCTCTACTATTAATATGGGACTGATTCAGACCTGAGATGCCAGGTGAAGGCAATCAACTAGCAGGTAGAACCAAAAACCAGAAGTGTTTCAGCCCTCCAGGACCAGATTTGAATAGCCCTGATGCACAGTAAAGATTTTGATCTTTAATATATTTCATTCATAGAGACCCGATGTGTGATTTCAGTCTTCCTTAAATTTTTTTGAGCAGTGTACATTTTACTTTGTAAATGAATTACATTATTGCTGAGTAACAAATGGCAGACACTTTGATAACCACCCCATAATTTGAGAATACCAACCCAATGGGGTAATTCTCTGGGTCTGGTTGTGTTTAACTCCAGGTTGGAATATTATTTAAAAATGCAGTCTGGGATTTTTGCAAATAAACTACACAAAAGAGCATTTGTGAGGTCAGGCACTGATGTTGGACGAGAAGGCCCGGCTTGCAATCGCCGTTCCACTTCATCCCGAAGGTGTTCAGTGGGATTGAGGTCAGGGCTCTGTGCAGGCCACTCGAGTTCCTCCACACCAACCTTGTCGAACCGTGTCTTTATGGACCCCACTTTGTGCACAGAGGCACAGTCATGCTGGAACAAAAAAGGGACTTCCCCAAACTATTGCCACAATGTCGGATGCACCCAATTGTCTAAAATGTATTTTTATCCTGTAGCATTATGATGACCCTCCACTGGAACTAAGAGGCCCAGCCCAAACCCTGAAACAGCCCCAGATCAAAAAGTGTGTTCTTTCCCTATTTTGGACTTACCGTAGATCTTTTTCTCATTTTCTGTCAGTTTTTTGTCAGCTTGCAGAATAGAATTCTTCTCTTGACTCTTATCCCTCAGGAACTGATCCAGAATCTCCTCAGCCTATGGGAAACATTCCCCAAACATACCTTTATAATCCTTGTTGGATGGCAATCTAAAACCAGTTTCATGTTTCTGATATGACACTAAAAACTACACAGTTGGTGGAAAGTATTACAACTCCTCTACAACATTGAAAGTAAGTTGTTCACCCTGAAAGATAAGAACAACTCTTGTTAATTATTGATTTTCTGATTCAGGTTTCATCCCAAGCAATGACTCTTACCCTAACTCCTTTGTTGGGCTCGGCCCTGTACTGGGCCACCAAGTTATCATGGTGACTGCAGTAAAGCTCATAGCCTCCCGGTGCAGCGTACATCCCCTTTGTAATGTTGTTGGCTATTGAAGTAGACAGCTGCTCCAAAAGGGCCTTACACTTCTTCTCTGAGGCATCCTCATTCTTGATGAGAAGGTCAGCATACAGCTCTGAAATAGCTTCCTACAAGAATCAATACATTTTAGGGAACCATTAGAAAAAGGTTGTTCTTTTGTTAAAAAGTTGGTATCATGCATAAATCTCAAATAATTTAATTCATTTTTTAAAGGCCTTTTTACATCAGTATCTGTCGCAAAGTGTTTATTCAGATACACAGCCTAAATGCCTAAGATCAAGAATATATGTTTCCCTTACCGCCAGAGCTTTCAAGAAATCTCCCTTCTCATCTTTGAAGGATCGTTTCATGAACACTTGTGTCGCCTGGTGGTCTGATCGGAGGTGATAAGCTGAAATATGACCCATGTCTACAGGAAATAAGGCCTTCACCTTCTCCATACCCTCCCGGTACTCTGCTAGGCCTTCATCTACAGCAGCCTGGTTCTCAATTTGGGCCATGGCCAGCACCGCATTCTCCAGGCAGGGCACATCTCCTTTGGCTATAGTCGACACATAAGTGTTCACCAAGTACCCGAGCACTGCAATCAGGTGAAAGCGACGGGTAAAAAAAAATTTTTTCCCTTGTACAATAACATCAATAACAACATTGATGTCCAACTCAGAAATATCCATCCATACAGAAATGTGCTGACAGTTCACTTACTTCTCCCAGTAACTCGGCGGCCCCCTTTCACAGTTTTCACACGGCTCGTCTGTACAATGAAGCTACAGAAAGTATTTGCCACCGTTAGAAAGCTTCCACAGAGGTCGTTTTCATCCATGGAGTCCAGGTGGGGCATGTTGTCAGGAGTTGTAGGGGTGGGAAACACAAAGCACCGACGTGAAGGGAAGTACTTCCGGATGCACTCTCGTGGGAGGTTGTACATCGTGTTCTTCATACCACCGCCTGAATAAAAGTCAGCATACGACAACACAGTTCACTACAACATTTTTAGGGCAGCTTTCCCAGACACCAGGGAACAAACTACATTCTTCATATTTTAGCTTTTTTGGAAAGGAAAGAAAAAGTTGCAGTTGTCTCTTAATTTTTTCCGGAGCTGTATATGTAAAAATATATATTATTAATTTAGAGATAGCAACCAGTGATCTTTCACATGCTGGCCCACTGTTCTTAACTACTAAGCTATCTACCTTTTTCCTTTGCTCCTAAGTCCAATCTTTATGCTCCCTAGAAAATTGGCACCATTTTTTGCGATTAGCCTCACTAACAAGTGGTTTCCTTGTAGCCACACAGCTGTTTTTGTTTAGTCCCAATCCTGTGAGTTCTCACCGCATTGTGCATGTGGAATTGCTCTTACTTTCTCTATAAATCATGACCATGAGTTCGATTGTAAAATTTTTTTTTTATGAATCGACCACTGAGGTCTAAGAGATCTCCAATAACGGTCGTTCAAGATTTTTTTCCGACTACATTTGTTTTCCGCAAAGTTGCCCGTTCACCACTATCTTTCCAGGTTTTAATAATGCGTTGGACAGTTCTTAACCCAATTCCAGTAATTTCAGCAATCTCCACAGTTGCTTTCTTTGCTTGATGCAGGCCAATAGTTTCACCCTTCTGAAACATAGGAGCATCTTTTCCACGACCGCGGGATACGTCTTCCAACATGGTTGTTTAAGAAATGAGAAGCTACTCACTGCATCAGTTAGGCTTAAAAGAATTGTTGCCAGCTGAAACATATTAATCACTGCAGCAGCTATTCAATCATAGGCTCTTAAGTATTTGCTTATTAAAATCCAAACAGTAACTTTTTTTGGCCAGGCACTGTAGGTCAGTCTGAGACTTCATCTTGGGTATTACTTTACCAGAAATCAAAAATGAGGGAATTTGTAAGGTAATCATAAAATTGATTATATCTAATCAATTAAAGTATCAAAGCTGATTACCCATTTTCTACATGTTAATTCACCCATGTGTCCTGGTTTCCTTTTGGTTGGTCAATTCGATGCCACTGTGGCGAACACTTGTGCATCAAGCATATCCGCGAAAACAAATACAGTCACGCCTGACAAGGTACTACACATGTGTAGCATCTAAGAGTCCCACCTCCCATGCTGTAAATACGTTGGGTAAAGCTGAATTTACTAATTTACAGCTCGTCACGTGTACTTCCATGTTCTGCAAATCTAATGTCTGCTTTTGCTAGCGTTTTTCTGGTGAATAGAACATTATTTTTTTCATCTCAACTTGCTATCTGCTACTCTTTGCCATTTAGCTGTAAATGTTTGGGTTATTTTCCCCCTGGGACGTTACATAGTCTCTGCTACCTTTCGTGGCTCCTTTTTGAAAGCTGCAGGTCATTCGACCATGTTGGTCCCCTTCCCCCATTGTTCTTGCTTGCATGCCGCTATACATCTCTGACCAGGTTATGAGACGTAGATTTCTCAATTTCAGCCCAAACCCAACGGGGCTTGAGCCACTTAAGATAACCATTAACACTAGAACCGCCAGGCCTTTCAGACCCCCAGTATCTGCCAGAGCCAACGCCGTTTGGCGTCATTAGCATATGAATCGTCCCTATTAGCATATACATTCACCTCCGCAGCATCACCAGACAGCCACAGTATCAGTTCATCTGTGTCGTTATCAAACAATATAGAAAGTATAGTAAACTATATACAAAGAATGAATTACAGAATTTGTTTGTAGTAAAAGTCTAATAAATTGGAAGAATACAAGAATGTGGTTTGTACTGATTTTTTTTTTTTGAATTTTCAAAATGAAAAGTAGCCTACACCACACTTACATTAACCACAGACTAATCCATTCGAATTTTGCTTTTATTTTAATGTTATTTTGATGATTTATAAGGTGAAATAAGTAACATTATCAACCAATTTGAAAAGAGGATGTACGCATGATTAGCCGTAGTCATGAAGCACGGAAACTTGATAAACATGATGAATTGCAAAAGATGAATAACACAAATAAATAACAATACATTTGATGAATTACATATGAAGCTGAATCTTCCATAAAATAAGCAGCAAAAATTCATAGACAGATGATATTTTGTTTCTCTCCTAATGAAAGACAGAAGTGTGTAATACGTTTGTTGAATTGTCGAGAAGCCTATATTGTTTGTATTGTTTCAATAATAGCCTAATAAATTTGTTGAATGGTCAAGGAAATCGTTTGTATTTCATTTGTAAGTTCATTCCAATTCAACCAAGGCTCTGATCTTTTATCTGGGAGTGATTAGCACCTGGGTGATTAGCGCCTGGGTGATTAGCGCCTGGGTGATTAGCGCCTGGATACCATTAGCGGCTGCCTGGGTACCAACGCCAAGTGGCATGTGCTTTTGACGGATTAAGTCGGAATACGGGGTTAAAAAAAACAGGCAAATAGTCTCTAATTGAAGATTATATGACAACATTTAGGGGTTGCCCCCACATGAGAGAATTTAAGCATATGGGATTTATGCAGTAACACATTAAACTGTAACTAAACATTTTTGTGTTGACCAAGACCTGTGTGTGATTGTGTGTTTGAGATAAATCTTAAATACCACAAGAAAATGTTGTTAAACTTGTGAATAAAAAACTGAGTATTTCTGTACTTTCTGCCTTTTTGATACACGTTATGTCCGGTAGCAATCTCTAAAACTCATTGAATTGCCACAACCTTTTTTTATATTACTTTTATACCAAAATCTATCAAGGGTGCCTTTTTCAAATTCAAAATAATATTTTTTACATGCCACTAAGGACCACCCAAATATACGCCCATTTAGGAAGTCATGGAAGAAGGAGGGTGTAGCTTTCAAAATTGGAGTTTTATTTTAATTACAAACTCAAACGCCAATTGACATTTCTAGTGTTACTGATGTTTCCTGTCTGAATCAAAATTAGGTTCAATGAAACAGAATGTGTTTTCATTTAGAATTATATTAAATTTTATTAGAATGATTGTCACTAAGTTACACAACTTAATGTTTTGTACAACCCTGTTTTCAAAAGTTTGGAAACAGGATGCTGTATAAAATGTAAAGAAAAAGATAATGTAATGTTGTGCAAATCATTTAAACCCTATATTCAATAGAAAATAGTACAAAGACAACATATCAAATGTTGAAACTGAGAAATGTTATTGTTTCTAGAGAGTCTGTCTGCTAAACTGGCCTGCTTGCAGTCCAGACCTGTCACCCATTGAAAACATTTGGCACATTATGAAATGAAAGGTACAAAAAAGGGGACCCTGAACTGTTGAGTAGCTGCAATCCTATATCAAGCAAGAATGGGAAAAATGGGAATAATGAAATCACTTTTAAAACTACAGCAACTATTCTCCTCAGTTCCCAAACTCTTACAGAGTATTGTTAAAAGAAGAGGTGAACACAGTAGTAAACATGTCCCTGTCCCAACTTTTTTGAAACATGTTGCTGCATCAAATGGGCTTGTATGGGCATGTATTTTTCCAAAAACAATAACATTTCTCAGTTTCAACATTTGATATGATGTCTTTGTACTATTTTCAATTAAATATAGGCATAACTGATTTGCACATCATTGCATTCTGTTTTTATTTGCATTTTAAGCAGCGTCCCAACTTTTTTGGAAACAGGATTGTATAATGGGCAGCTGTTCTTGGAAAGTTAGGTTGGACTAGAGAAGAATAACATTTATAAAAAATGGACAGCGAAGATTTAATCCTTTGGCAATTAAATTGCAGAAACGTGATAACACTTGAAGAAATCATTCTCTTTAAGGACTACAGTAAACTACTGCGGCATATTGTACATTATGAAAGAAAATGGATTGTAAAGAAATGTGGTGGGGAAAGAAAATGTAATTTAAAATTACTTTAAATTTGATATTGAAAGAAACAGAGGTAAATCAGTGGATGTAGGTAGACACTGGATATTAATAGCACGGGAGATGGAACTCCCGACCGTAGGACACATGTCGGTCCTTATCAGGTGTGATGGTATATGTTTTCATGGGTATGCTTGGTGCATGCATGTTCCCGATAGTGGCACCTTATTCCCTCCCTAAGGGAACAAAGGTTATGCCGTCCCAAAAAATACACTCACCGGCCAGTTCATTAGGTACAGTACACCTTTTCAACTGCTCGTTAACGCAAATATCTAATCAGCCAATCCCGTGGCAGCAACTCAATGAATTTAGACATGTTCAAGACGATCCGCTGAAGTTCATACCAAGCATCAGAATGGGGAAGAAAGGTGATTTAAGTGACTTTGAATGTGGCATGTTTGTTGGTGCCAGACGGGCTGGTTTAAGTATTTCAGAAAGTGATGATCTACTGGGATTTTCCCACACAACCATCTCTAGGGTTTAAAGAGAATGGTCCATAAAAGAAAATATCCAGTGAGCGGCAGTTCTCTGGGCGAAAATGCCTTGTTGATGGCTGAGGTCAGAGGAGAATACCCAGACAGGTTTGAGCTGATAGAAAGGCAACAGTAACTCAAATAAACACTCGTTACAACCAAGGTATGCAGAAGAGCATCTCTGAACGCAAAACATGTCAAACCTTGAAGCAGATGGGCTACAGCAGCAGAAGAACACACTGGGTGACACGTCTGTCAGCTAAGACCCGGAAACTGAGGCTACAGTTTGCACGGGCACACCAAAATTTGACAATAGAAGATTGGAAAAACGTTGCCTGTTCTGATGAGCCTTGATTTCTGCTGCGACATTCAGATGGTGGGGTCAGAATTTTTTGGTGTGAACAACATGAAAGCATGGATCCATCCTGCCTTGTATTAATGGTTCAGGCTGGTGGGGGTGGTGTATTGGTGTGGGGGATATTTTCTTGGCACACATTGGGCCCCTTATTACCAATTGTGCATTGTTTTAACGCCACAGCCTACCAGAGTACTGTTGCTGACCATGTCCATATCTTTATGACCACAGTGTACCCATCTTCTAATGGCTACTTCCAGCAGGATAACGTGCCATGTCATAAAGCTCACATGACAATGAGTTCACTGCACGCAAATGGCCTCCACAGTCACCAAATCTCGATCCAATAGAGCACCTTTGGGATGTGGTGGAATGGAAGATTGGCATCATGGATGTGGTGGAATGGAAGATTGGCATCATGGATGTGGTGGAATGGAAGATTGGCATCATGGATGTGCAGCCAACAACTCTGCAGCAACTGATGATGCTGATAATGTCAATATGGACCAGAATCTCTGAGGAACATTTCCAGTACCTTGTTGAATCTATGCCAGGAAGAATTAAGGCAGTTCTGAAGGCAAACGGGGGTCCAACCCGGTACTAGCAAGGTGTACCTAATGAAGTGGCCGGTGAGTGGACAGTACAGTATATTCCTTTCGGCCAAAATATGACTACAATCCATTGCTGTTAAGAAGTTCCACTGTTCAGTTTCATAGCTCCACTCCGAATCCCTTATAATATTATTTAACGTGCGCAGTGACAGGCTACACACTGTAGCCTACAGTTATATCCCTGTTGACACCTACCGTGTCATTACATCAACTTTTGTGCATGCATCACCTGGGTACGTTCACAACGAACGTTCAATTTTCACCTGTTGCAACTACTTCTGCAGAGTGGATTTCACATACAACTTGATGCATACCATAAATCCAACGCATCGCCAAGGGCACAGTTCCACAGGAAACATTGTTCTACGTTATATAGGAGACCAGGCTGGTGATTGTAACACTTTTCACCTTTTCCTAAGTTTGCCTTGAGATTGTTTGTGGCAGTGTATTCAAAACCTGATAAAAACAAACTACTGTAAATCTGTCAAATACAAACTGGTGTGGTTATTATGTACTTATATGCAACTGCAAATGCATGGTGTTGTTTTAAATACAAGTAATGTTACAATTTACCCTGTGGTATGGGTTAGTTGTAACACTGCTTGGGCTGAATTGTAGCAGATTAAACAAGTGCATAAATCATGACATGCAACTGATTACTGAACACCTGTAGACCATGAGAGCAACAATGAGATGTTTAAAATTTAGTCTTTAAGAAATAATAAACATGAATAATAAAATGTATTATTTTACCCTCTGCTAAATGTTTTTCTCAACCAAACAACAATTAGGCTAAATTAAATACCCGAACGCTTGTAGTGTGTGCATACGTGAGATGGAATGTTTGACATTCACAGAGATCTTCGCCCTGGGTGTTGGTGGGCCCATAATTTGAATTCCAAGCATCTCACCCAGACCTCCTTTCACTTAAAATTGTGCACCATGAACAGAAAACATGTAACAAAAATGTCTTGTTAATGATAAAAACAAACTACTGTAAATCTGTCAAATACAAACTGGTGTGGTTATTATGTACTTATATGCAACTGCAAATGCATGGTGTTGTTTTAAATACAAGTAATGTTACAATTTACCCTGTGGTATAGGTTAGTTGTAACACTGCTTGGGCTGAATTGTAGCAGATTAAACAAGTGCATAAATCATGACAAGTCCATAAAAGTGCATAAAAATGGGAACAAACTACATTCTTAAGAAGTTCTAACAAAGCAAAGAAAAACTGGTTCATCATGTTTGGAAGTTTTTTATCACTGCAACATAGTTTCTCAGTGTCTTAGTTGAAGCAGAAAAATGACAGAAAAATTGACAGCAAGCATGCCACCCTGTTAAGTAGTTGGGGGCTGGTTTATCTGCTAAACAAGTTTTTCAACCACTGAGTATTACACTATGTTTGTTAGCCTATGTTGCTTGCTATGCTATTACACATAGGGTGATTAGATTCAGTTTTCTTTCTATCTAGCTCACATAACATTGGATTTAATTTCACACCGTTTCATCATGATAATGTGAGAAGTCTGCAGCAAAATGATTACTAACTAGCACATTATTGATTGGGTTAACTTTTACTGAAGTGACATAATAAAGGTTCTCTTTGATTGTACTGACTAGATCCTGAACTCAGTAAGGGGAATTTCCAATGCTGTAGGCTAACTTAGAAGACGTCTAGGCTATATTATGCTCATATTTTGTTTCTTGTGTATAGAAAACTCTTTTGGGGTGTCTTATGCCTAGAATTAGCCAAGGAGGTTGTATAGTTCATTTGCTTCCAATTCAGAAAGTCTGATAAATTGTGCATAATATGTATATTTAATAGCGCAACAAATGTATTTAGGGTGTCAGACTTGTATACTATATTTCAGTGCGAATTCAGGGGCACTTCTGAAAGATTATGGAGCCCCCTCTGACACAGGCCGGGATGAGGAGCCATCTAGTTTAGTTTAGTTTTGTGTATTTTAGGTTAGCAATACGGTGATAGTGTTAGAATTTGGTTATTCTTTTTATTTGCATTTTTATACTACAATTAGTTTATATTTGTTTACTTTGTTACTTCTTTTTCATATTTATGAGTCTTATTTTTGTATCTATTTTTATATTTATAAGGGGGATGCTGAACGGAGGGTTTGCCCATACAAGCTAGAACCGCTACTGATTGCAGCCATGTGAGCTAGCTTCCATTTAAGCTAAAATGTTAAAACTTTAGCATTGCTAACTTGCATCAAATATCTGTAGATAGACTGGTTATAAACCTGATTTACGTTTGTTGAATGGAACTAGAAAACAGCTGATGGCTTCACAAAAACAAATGTAATTACATTCTAACCTAAAAATCAGTTTTCTGCCAATATAAACTGCCGAGTATATCACATGGACTTGCTTTTCACATGAAGGACTAAACTGAGCATATGCACTGTGAATCATATGACTGTACCTCACTCCTGATTGGAGGAATTGCAAGCATTCCAATCACAAGTATCCCATGTTAAAACCACCCCAGTTGGTACACAACGCGGGTGAGATTGCGTTATAACAACAATGCTCTGGTGTAGCTAGGTTGGGTGAATGGCATCTAAAGATTACAGTAAACATATTCTAAATATAAAAAAATAATAATTTCAAGTAAATTATAATGATGATTACCATTCAACAAGGTCGTAGCTGATGTGGGGAATGGTAGGTATGATTCACAGGGCCCATGGCTTGGCAGGACCCTCTAATTGTAATAATGTCAATGTCGCCTATAATTGAGGGGGCCCAGGATTCCTGGTGACGGCCCTGCCATCCAATAGGTCTACATGTGCAAGCTAGCTAGTCAAACCAGTATGGACTACAATATGATAAGCCCACAATGGCACCAACATTCCTCTAAGCTGCATTTTTTCAGTTTTTGTCTCTGGGAGATGAGGTTCATTCTAACTACATAATGATTTCTGGTGTACTATGCATGCAGTAAAGAGATTACTAGAACTCAAGCCAAACAAATGCCATGGAAATGCACTGGGGGCAAAGATCAGTCAAAACCGACACATATTTCAGGTTTAGAATTGCAGACATCCCAACTCTCCCGGAAGTACCGTGAGTCTCCCGGAAGTACCTTTTTTAAGTTCCAGGGCATGCTCCAGATACTCGTCTTCGCTGACATTTCTGCCGTTGATTTCAAGCAGTAGAGTGAAATCTCTGACGGCCCAGACAAAATTAGGAAAGAACCGGACATATTCGGCATCCTCTCCTTCCTCTTCCTCATCAGGGGAGGAAGCTGCACTGGAACCCTTCACCTTGATCCGGTCGGTCAGCTCGGTCACATATCTACATGGTCAGTTGAGAATTGACTGACACAAAATCATAGCTACAAACGGTGCTTCATTGTCATGTACTGTACCTGCTGCACTAATTCAGGATTTGCTCTAAGAAGTATATTTTAAGGGAATGAATACACACTCACTGACTGACCCCTAAGGGAATGGCCTCTACAAAGCACAGTTTGTTCTAACATTCTGCAAACACAAAGCTGAATTGACCTGCGCTCAGTAGATTCACACAGTCATGTGATAAAGTAAGTTCACCCCCTGGAAAGTTGTCTTTTTTGCACAAAATGGTTATCTTCACTTCAACACTAGTAACAGATGAAGGTACGTTCATTTAACACATTTCACTGATGGACTATACTTTTAGAAATATTATACATTTATTCATCAAAAAACAATAGAAATAAGTGAAGAAGAAATAAGTACACATGCAGATTCAATAGCTGGTTTTGCCTGATTTTTGCTGAAATAACTTGGTGTAGGCCTTTCTTGTAACCGTCTTATCATGTCTCTAACACAACTAGGAGAAATGTTTGCCTACACTTCTCTACTACTCTATAGTACTGCTTCAGTTGTGTCACGTTCGGGGGCTTTCTTTCATGCACAGTGTGAAGAATATTTCTCTTATTTTAATACTATTCTAATAATTTAATTATGTATGCTTCATTATCCATGCATTGCTTAGGTTATGTGCTACATATGGGTGAAAATGAACTTTGAGCTCATGTACCCTGATAGAGGAATACAGCCGTGCATTGGACCTGTCTGTGAACCTGTTGCTCTTTACGTTGTGGACAATGTGTAAGCCTGGTGGAGACTTTCGCCCTATGCTAAACTTCCTTGCTTCGTGGAAATACTGATAACGAGAATAATGATATATCATGTATGACAGTTTTATTGCTCACTTCTGTACTATAAAGATCAGTCCCCCTGTCAGCCCTGGGAGACAGAGGTAGTTTGTCCATGCATGTATGGTTAATGCTATATTTCTCTCCTCACAGCTATGAAATAAACTTTTTTGATAGAACTCTTGACTCAGGGCAATCTTTTCCAGTAACATTTGAATAATTTCCAAAACAACAGCCTGCTTCAAGTCCCTCCACAGCATTCTGATCGGATTCAGATCTGGGCTATGACTCTGCCATTCCATAACCCTCCATTTCTTTGATTTGATCCATTTTATTTTAGCTTTGCTTGTGTATTTTCAGTCACTGTCCTGTTGCAAGACCAATGTTCAGTTCAGCTTAAGCTTTTTAGATACATTAATCAAAAGAATGATCTGGTACTACAAGTATATTGAGGCCGGTAGATCGCCTGATGTTACCCGGGGTTTCTTAAAGACTTCTTGTGGGACAAGCTGTTGTACGTAGATTGCAAGTGGTGTGGCGTTTTCTCCATTTGTAGATGACACATCCACATGGTCATAACCAAACCAAGTTTCTTATCTTTATAGAAGGCCGGACCCTACCAGGTCACTCTCTAAGGCAGGGGTGGGCAATATTTTTCACTGGGGGGCCACACTGAAAATGCCAGAGTGCATCGTGGGTCAGATTACTTTTTTAACCAACATGCCTAAAAAACACACAACATAGCTAACTCTGTTAACTTGCATATTATATTTATGCATATTTATTTTCCATGCAACACCATTTTCATAATCAAACTAAATTTACTTTAACAATGTTTTTTTTTATATTTTCTGTTAACAACTGTTATTATGGCAGGCAAAGGCCTAAAAAAATCCCTTTTTAGGGTTATTACTCAACAGAAATGTTGCAACACATATTTGCCTTAAAACTTAACTTTCAACTCAACAGAGTAAGTTTATTACATAAGGTAGAGTGTATAACAGTTACAGTGGGGCAAAAAAGTATTTAGTCAGCCACCAATTGTGCAAGTTCTCCCACTTAAAAAGATGAGAGAGGCCTGTAATTTTCATCATAGGTATACTTCAACTATGAGAGACAAAATGAGGAAAAAAAAATCCAGAGGATCACATTGTAGGATTTTTAATGAATTTATTGGTAAATTCCTCGGTAAAATAAGAATTTGGTCACCTACAAACAAGCAAGATTTCTGGCTCTCACAGACCTGTAACTTCTTTAAGAGGCTCCTCTGTCCTCCACTCGTTACCTGTATTAATGGCACCTGTTTGAATTTGTTATCAGTATAAAAGACACCTGTCCACAACCTCAAACAGTCACACTCCAAACTCCACTATGGCCAAGACCAAAGAGCTGTCAAAGGACACCAGAAACAAAACTGTAGACCTGCACCAGGCTGGGAAGGCTGAATCTGCAATAGGTAAGCAGCTTGGTGTGAAGAAATCAACTGTGGGAGCAATTATAAGAAAATGGAAGACATACAAGACCACTGATAATCTCCCTCGATCCGGGGCTCCACGCAAGATCTCACCCGGTGGGGTCAAAATGATCACAAGAACGGTGAGCAAAAATCCCAGAACCACATGGGGGGACCTAGTGAATGACCTGCAGTGAGCTGGGACCAAAGTAACAAAGGCTACCATCAGTAACACACTACGCCACCAGGGACTCAAATCCTGCAGTGCCAGACGAGTCCCCCTGCTTAAGCCAGTACATGTCCAGGCCCGTCTGAGGTTTGCTAGAGAGCATTTGGATAATCCAGAAGAGGATTGGGAGAATGTCATATGGGCAGATGAAACCAAAATAGAACTTTTTGGTAAAAACTCAACTTGTCGTGTTTGAAGGAGAAAGAATGCTGAGTTGCATCCAAAGAACACCATATCTACTGTGAAGCATGGGGGTGGAAACATCATGCTTTGGGGCTATTTTTCTGCAAAGGGACCAGGACGACTGATCCATGTAAAGGAAAGAATGAATGGGGCCATGTATCGTGAGATTTTGAGTGAAAACCTCCTTCCATCAGCAAGGGCATTGAAGATGAAACGTGGCTGGGTCTTTCAGCATGACAATGATCCCAAACACACCACCCGGGCAATGAAGGAGTGGCTTCGTAAGAAGCATTTCAAGGTCCTGGAGTGACCTAGCCAGTCACCAGATCTCAACCCCATAAAAAATCTTTGGAGGGAGTTGAAAGTCCGTGTTGCCCAGCGACAGCCCCAAAACATCACTGCTCTAGAGGAGATCTGCATGGAGGAATGGACCAAAATACCAGCAACAGTGTGTGAAAACCTTGTGAAGACTTACAGAAAACGTTTGACCTCTGTCATTGCCAACAAAGGGTATATAACAAAGTATTGAGATGAACTTTTGTTATTGACCAAATACTTATTTTCCACCATAATTTACCAATAAATTCATTAAAAATCCTACAATGTGATTTTCTGGATTTTTTTTCTCAT